>LOJH01009733.1:0-24984 GCA_001685095.1 Ellobius talpinus
TGGTAGGTAGGTGGGTGGGTAGGTAGGTGAGTGGGCAGGTGAGCGAGTGGCTGACTGGGTGGGCAGTTGGACAAACAAACAAATGAACGAACAAGAGTCCTGGGGAGCAAACTCAGCCCCCCCATGTTTGAGCACCTCACTGACTGAGATACCCCCGTGTTTAAGCACCTTGCTGAGCTGTCTTTGCTGGGATTCTTCAGGGCCTGCACTGCCTGCTGGAGACAGGCAAACCAGCAGAGACTGTCTAAAGGGAAAGGACAGTAAGCAGACGGCACAGCTGCAGAGTCACCTGAACTGTCAGTGTGTTCAATTACTTCATAGTCCAGAGAGGAAGACCTACGGACAGTTCTGCTTAACAAAGCCAATGCAGTTATCAGGAAGGGAAAAAACAACACGGATGCCCCCTGCCGCAGCAGGCTGATCATGTCTTCAGGAAGTGAACTTCAAAATAAACATAAAGTAAGGTGAAAATGCATGCAAAAGATCGCAACAAAGGACCAGTGAGGATAGGACAGCAAGGACCCAGCTCGACTGGGCCCAGTCTTCCCAGAGAGGAGTCCAGGCAATTGAAGGTTTAAGCGCAGAGAACCCTGCCAGGCCCTATCCTATGAGATTCATTTATACTCGTCCAGAAATTTGGGAGGCCAAAGTGCACACTGCATCACAAAGTGAAAAGAGGGTTGGTTCTCTGTGCGACTGCACAGCACCAAGGCCGGTAAGACAGCTCGAACAGCCACCCAGGCCCAGGTGACAGGAAAATTCACATATGCTGCAGGGACATTTCAGATAGGCAGGGACAAAGACAACTAGCATCTGGTTTCTACAGAACACAGGACAGAAGCTACCAGGTACACAGCAGTTTGCAGAAACCCCAGGTGGTGGATGGAAGTCACACTCCCACAAAGAGCTTCAGAGGCAGTAGCCGCCTCATCCCCATGGGCCAACCCTGACACTCAAACTTTCCTGCAAAGGTCTCTCTGAACAGGACAGGAGATATACCACACATAGAAAAACTGTGGCATCCTCAAAAACCATCTGCCTCTTTCCCCTCCTGGCCTTGTCCTGTCCCTGAGACTAGGAGCCCCTGGCTTCCAGCTGAGTCCTGTAAAGAGAGCAGAGGGCAGCTGACAGGAGCTGTCTGAGGTGAGGGCTTATTTATTCCTTGGCTCCTTCCTGCAAGAGAGCCTAGTCAACGCCTCTGTACACAGCCGAATCACAGGGCTCTCTCCTTCCGTGTTCTATCACCTCCTGCCTGCATCTCTTTAGGTCTATGGTGAGGGTTACTGAGCAACTGTCCTCGGGTGCTGCCACAGGGGCTCCTGCTACATCTTGACGATCCATACGGTTTCTACCCACCAAAGCAGTGACCACCTACATACTTACTGCAGCCTGGCTGCTTTGTGGAAGCCACAAAAAATGGAATCACTCATTAGGGATTTCTTCTTGTGCCGCTTTTTGTAATGAGGTTCATTCGTGAGGGTCCATCACTGGGCAGGAAGAGCGTGCTGCTGTGTGCACACATCTGATTCCAGTCTGCAGCTGGGGGGAGGCTGGGCTGCTCCTACTCTGGAGCTCTTACACACAGCACTGCTAAGAATGCTTTCCTGTCTCCTGGAGCACATAAACATTCAGTCTCACTGGCTAGGTACCAAGGAGTGGCCCGAGCTGTGGCATCTGTACAGCTCAGTTTTGGTACTTAATATCAAAAGGTCTTCCGTGTTTAAACTCCTGCCAACACATACACGTTAAGCCTTCCTCACTGTAAGTGTTCTGATATGTGAGTAATGTTATTTTGCAGGTTTAGTTTACATTTTCATGTGCACAAATGAAATTAGCAGACATGCGTGATTGCTGATGATGTGGACATAACTCGGGTTTTCATTTTCGCTTTGTTTGAGCGCCTGTTCATCTTGGCCACTAGATGGCAGAGTTTCTCCTAGATGCAGATCCATTGGCTGGGATAATCCAGCTACGAAGTAAGTCTTCTGTGGTGAGGAGAGAACAGGAAAGAACTGTCTGTTCCCTCAGAAATCGCTATTTCCAAGGACCAACTGTAACAGCGCTGGGGTGAATAGACAACCATGGTGCACAATCTGGCACAGAGCAAACGATCTCCGGGCCATGCCGTCCACACCACACAGAGTCTGTCTTCAGCACACGTTGGGGACAACAGGAAACTGAGATCATGGGTATGAAGACCTGCCTGATGGGAACCCTTCCCTGCTCTTCTCAGTGATATAAATAATGGCAGAAAAAAATCCAAATCAAGTAATTAAAAGATGTTCAGATGTACTCTTAGCATGCAGAAGCCAGTACAGTAAAACCCTCCGGTTGCCACACACTAGAAAACAGGCTTGTATTTAAACAGCCTGGAAACAATGCTCTTATTTCTTTACCAGTCAGGGTTAGTCAGCTTTAAATCACTGTCACAAGTAACCAAGATAAACCTCTAAACACAACAGGTTTATTCTGGCTCAGCTTTAGAGGCTTTCAGTCTGAGACTGGCCCCACTGCCCCAAGTGTGTGGAAAAGGATCACACACTCAAGGCAGGGAGTGCACAGTAGAGCAAACCATTTATCTCACGGCTGCATCTCAGACCCACACTGAGGGCATGCCAAGGACCTCCCACTTAAAGGTCCCTACCACCTTCTAAGAAGAGAATAAATTCCAGGCTGAGGACTATGCTTTTTGACACAGGGACTTCTGGGAGGCCTGAGGATCCAATGACAGCACTGGCCCACCTAAGTCCCCTTTCTTCCGACCGGTGACCTAGTGCCACACGCAATGTCCTCGGTCCTTCGCATGTCTCCCTTAACTGAAACTTCAAGTGCATCACAATAGCCCTAGGTTCTCAGGGAGAACCCTCTGTGAACCCTTGGCCTGGGGCACAAGACTTCAGCAGCTGCAGGACTGGTAAGTGCCAGGTGGAGTCCTCTCTAGAATTTAACTGCAGTCTATGACTTTGCTGCTTATTGAGTTAAGCTTATCCGTCATATTGATTGTCGTATCTGGGTTCAAGTCATTTCTTATGAGATAAGTAACTGTCTGATTATATGTTCATAACATTTTTAAGTTGCACAAAAGAGACAGAATGGGGAAGGCTAAATCACAATTTAGGAAATTAAAGGAAGCTTCTTTCATTCTTAAGTGGCTATAAGACTGTCTATAAATCACTGGGATTTAAAAAAATGCATCTAGATCATCTCTCAGACTTTATTCAGAATTTCCTACTATTCGAAACACCCCGATCTTCAACTCCTGAGCCCTGTCCTTCTGAAGCAGCAACAGTTGAGACACTGGTCTGAGAAAGTGAGAAGCAGAGATGAGGGTCCCCCTGTCACATTAGAGTGCCGGGGCCGCCGTGGGGGCTAGGGTTCTTCCCTAGTGTAGCTCTCTCTGTCGTTCTCACGTCTCCGTCTCTGGCCGCAGTGCTGGCAGGGATCAGGACGGACAGCTCTTGCACTTGTGTGGGTGACCATGACACACCTGCCCGTGGCACAAACAAAGCTTTACCCAAGGAGCTAGCCGTCTTCCACGGAGGCAGGCTGCGTAAAAATAGTAACGACGTCTCTACTTTCAATGGTGTCTTAGCTAAATCGTATTTATTCAAAAGCTGGGTTCTCATACTAAAATTAAAATTCACCCACATTTGATAAAGTGAAGGGAACCTGCAGCCCCTTTGGCAGGACTCAAGTTCCTCTCACATTCCAAAACACAGTGAGGAATGGCCCTGAAGTTCCTGTGTGAGAGTAAGAATTTCCCGCAGGCAAAGGAGATGTAAACTTTGACCTTGACCTACTGTCTACTGCCTCACAGTGTGAGGCAACTTCTTTAGCTCTGAGACCCTTCCCAACCTAGAGTCACGTGAGAGCTCAGGACGGCCACACACAGACCTTCCCCCAGGCTCCAGGTCTCGAGCTGTCCCTGCAGCTGTCCATCACCCCCTCCCTCTCCATCTGTCCCCCTCCTTATTTGTCAAACATTAACTGCTCCTTAGATATAACCTGTGCCAACTCTCAAGGCACAGGATGTAGTGGCAGAGCATCAAAGCCAACTAAACGTGGGACATCGACACAAACACATGGCCCAGAGCTGGGTCAAGGAATCTTCCAGGCCAGTTCAGCATGAGAGGGCAGAGAAAAGGTCTGAGAAATGGCAGAGGACAGACGGCAGCCGGCCATGGTAGCCAAGGAGACGGTCTACAGGTAGACCTGCTGAGCCTTTGGGAAGTTCTTAATCTGCCTGGTGCCTTGCACTAAAAACTGCAAGTTCTCAATTAAGAATGCTATGTACAGGAAAAGACTCATGTCTTAATGAGAAACACCCCAGACACAAGCCTGCAGCACTTCCTGTCAGAAACCTTGTCATGGACTGTGTGGTGCAGCAGAGGATGCACTGGGTCCCAGTCAGGAGGTTTCTATGCAACTGAAATATCATGCTCCTGTGCAGCATAGGAAAAATATGACTCCATATAGAACACTTATGATGTAATTTAGCAGTGATGAAGTCACATCTAGAAAAGGAGCCAAGGCAGTCATTACTACAGTAGCAGAAGGCCGGGTACCGCACACTCCATTTCCTCACTGACAGGAGGCACAGCAGTGGCCTCCAGTGACTCTAGAGTACATTATTCTGGGAGGCCACCATGGTTCCCGACAGTTTGTGACCTTTGTAGAACGAATGGTTACCACTTCTGAGTCAAGAAGCAAGGCTCTCAAACTAGCTCAAGTTCAAGGAGGGCATGGTGGCTCACGTCTGTCGCCCAGCAGTTGGGAGACAGAGGCAGGGATGGGTGCAGTTCAAGGCCAGCCTGGTGTACACAGTGAGTCCCAGTCACCACGGGGAGGAAGGATGAGGTGGCTACAGCTGCATTAACCCCCTTATTAAGAACAGAGAAGCTGTACTTGGTTAGCCTCTAAAACCCGTGTGACTGATGTGGAGACACTTAGAACTGGACAAGAGGCAGCTCACGTTTAAGGGAAAGTTAAGTGCAGCTTAGCTAGACAGCAACGATTTGGGCTGCTCGATTCCCCTCTCGGAGGTTTCACTTCCCTTCTTAGCTGAGGATACTACTCCTATATGCAAATTCCTCCATCACTCATCCGGTCCTTCTGAAGATTTGCAGAGACAGTCAGGCAAAAAAAAAATAGTAAAATGAAATAAAAAAAGATGACTGCTAGACGTCCTTGGGATAGAAAAGGCACGGAGTGGTGGGAAGCAGCCACAGGATCAGGAACAGATCTGCAGGACAGACTGCAAGCAGGCAGCCATGGAGTCCAGCTGAAGGTGCCTGGGAATTTGGAAATGTGAGACGTGCTATGATATAATTTTCAAACCTGGGAGAGATGACTGAGGAGTGCCTGAATGGCAGGCGCCCTTCACAGGCAGGACTTTTCTGGATTAGATTCTGCGTACTTCGGTTGTAGAGAGGCAATACAGGCCAACAACAAAGCTGGACACAGTCACATGGCCTAGAGAGAGGCCAGGCTTTGAACCCTGCTCTGCCCACACCAAACCTCCTTTCTATAAATGACACAGACTTCTGACATCAAAACAAGCAGTTAATTCAAGAAAACTTCCGTTCTTTATGCCTTTCTTCAAGATATGCTATCATTTCAAGAGGAGCCTGAGCAGAGCAGGACTTCATAAACAAATCACTTGTGAAAGAGAAAAAACCACATCCAGGGTAAAGCCCCACACTGAGAACCTTATTTCAGAGCACTTCCTGAAAGAGGCCGTGCAGCACTCAGCCCAACAGACAGCCCCATATCGGTACTACATCTCCAAGAGCCTTTCCACGGCACAGCAGCACAGCGGGCCGAGACAGAAGCACCACTACGTAACCCAAGCTCCGAGAGCTCTTCATCAGACCCGCACATCGGCAGACAGCCACCTCTCCGGCAGCCCTCTGACAACCTGGTGGTAAATCATCATTATCAGAAGGTACGCTGGGTTTACTGAACAAAACCTCTGCTCCGTCTGACGACACCCTGGAACACGCAGCTATTCTTTCTCCAGGACCTGGCACTCATTTTCAGTGTTTTATGTTGACAGTAAGGGTAGAGTTTTAGAATTTGTTATTTTTGAGATTATAATTACATCATTTCTTCCTTCCCTTTCCTCTCAAATCCTCCCCCCATACACCTCCTTGCTCTTTCAAATTCATGGCCTTTCTCATTAATTGTAGTTACACACACATATGCACACACATGTACACACACATGCACACACACACATATACGTCCTGCTCAGTATATGTAATGTTACTTGTATGTAAGTCTTCAGGGCTGGCCATGCAGTACTGGACAGCCAGTTGTGGGCCCTTCCCGGGAGGGCCATTTCTCCCACTTTCAGCATGGGAGGTGCCAGTCGTTCTTCGTGTAGGGCTGAGACCGCACGGTCTTCCCCCACCCATTTAGCACAATGTTGATGACACAATATACATCATAAGGTATCTCGATGTCTTTGTCATGTGCTATCAACTATATTGTTTCATGAAATTTGTTGGTTTCAAGAAAAAAACTACAGATAATCATGGAATTAAGTATTTCGAAAGTTAACCTGAAAGCCAGTCAGTTTTCAACACTTCCCCAAAACCCTGCAGAACACAGCCGATACGGTAACACCGACACACATCACCACACTGGAGCAAAGGCACAAGAAGAACTGGTGGTAAGGGGACTACAGAAAAGCGGCCCAGGAGGGAGGGTGAGGGCAGGGCAGCCAAGCTGGTTTACATGTGCAAGCATTTCCACAGCACTGTCAGAGAGGAGGAGGACTCTGAAATCATTCATTCTGCGATGCTATTCTAAAGTCCACTGAGAGTTAAAACGTTTAAGCCTCTAAGTAACCTTTGCTTAATAATAAAAATTTAACTTTTCTATGCAGTAATTTTATCATTTGGGTAGAAACTAATATTCTAGTTATATAAATGTTTGGGGGCTCTTTTCAGACAGGGCCTCACTGGCTGCCCTGGGACTCACTATGTAGAGCAAACCGGCTTCAAGCAGTGATCTGCCTCCCTCTGCCCCGAGCACTGGGATTAAAAGCATGTGCCACCATTCTCGGCTTTATTTAGAAATGTTAATACAGGTTTTCATATATAGGATTTTATTCCAAAAATCAAATTTAAGCCAAATGCGGGACAAACAACTATGGGAAGAAGCGAGGGAGGAACACACGGACCTCACGCTTGTCCACGGTCATCGGCTGGCCATGGGCTGTGATCCCCCTGTGATTTCCACTGAGGAGATATCCCAGGCTTAATCAGAGATGAGCACCCTACAGAGCGACTCTTGTAAAGACAACTTCTCATACACCCCAATATCGCAAAGACATGCCTCCAAGTTCCATCTCTTCATAGTGAGAGTTTTTAAGTCTCTGCTGGCATTGCACCCCGGGAATTTCTTCACACTGACAGCGCCTTATTTATAAACACTATTAAACTGATTTCTTTTCTAAATACACACTTTTCGATGGTGGGATTATTAGTTTCTATATACACAAGTAAGGACTTCTCAGGCCTACTTGACTTTGACAGAATTTACATGCTTCTAGGCCAGCAGGAGCAGTAACTAGACCAGAAAAACATCCTCAAAGCACTGCTTTCTCCGCCCCACTGATGAACTGCACGCTGGGGAACAAAACATGTCAGCCCCTGCCTCAGATACTCCGAACTGTCTATTTGTTGCTCTAGGATGCTAGTAGACCATGACAGAATCATAGAGATCCTAGACCTATGACACAGTAGTCCAGACCTACGACACACTAGTCCAGACCCACGACACACTAGTCCAGACCCACGACACAGTAGTCCAGACCCACGACACACTAGTCCAGACCCACGACACAGTAGTCCAGACCTACAACACAGTAATCCAGACCCACAACACAGTAGTCCAGACCACGACAATCTGAAGAGAGTTAAGGGTGACACTGGGAGAAATGTCTACAACTTCAAAAAAAAAGGTGTGGGGTCAACAGAGAACTACTAGGCCTCACTGACAAGGTGGGCCAGAGCCGTGAGGGTCAGCTCACGGACAAGGCGGGCCAGAGCTGTGAGGGTCAGCTCACCCAACGCTCACAGACCACTGAGCACTTCCTATTGTGTGCCAGAGGGGCAGCGGAGACAGAGCAGCAAGAGAAACCCAAGTTCCTACGCGCTCACACACGAGAGCTGCTGTCTCCGCTGCTTTGGCTCTGTTAGTGTGCTGATACGTGCTTTGTAAATTATGATCGTATCCAGTGAAGGAAAACTATCTGAACATTGCTTATTTGAGTTATAAAATAAAGAGAATGAAAATGATAAAAATTGACAAGCCATTTTATAAGATTTAAAATCCAAATGGGCCCTTTCCCCATTACTCCAGAGAATTCTCACTGTCTCTTAATTGATTTGGGAAAGAGAGAGATAAGCAAGGTCAATGAAACCGGACAAATCTCCCAGAGCATCATGGTGCCTGAGGACATCTGAACTGAATGGGGCTGGGTGTGGTCATGCACACCTTTAATCACTGGTGACTCAGGAGGCAGGGCAGGTAGAACTCTGTGAGGGGAAGTTCAGTTTGGTTTAAATAGTGACTTCCAGGACAGTCAGGGTTATATAGAGAAACCCTTTCTCAAAAGTAAAGGAAGGGAGGGAGGAAGAAAGGAGAAAGAAGGGGGAAGAAACTAAATACATCAGTAAATAATAACAGTAACATCTAGGGCATATGTTCTTGAGAACTGCTAAGGCATGTACCTGGACTCTTCGATATAAAGTGCCCTCAATATTAGAGTTCACTAACAGCAGCAAGGACGCCTCACGTTGTTTCCAGCCAAGCTCTTATCCCCGTTTGCTTTATGGGCCTCACAGTTTCCACACGTCATGGGCACCGGCCTGCTGTAAGATGACCACCCCAAGCAATCGCGACCAGCTGGTCCTTTCTAACAGCTCACACCCAGATGAGTACAAGATCGCGGCCCTGGTCTTCTACAGCTGCATCTTCCTGATTGGGTTATTTGTTAATGTCACTGCGCTATGGGTTTTCAGCTGTACGACCAAGAAAAGAACCACCGTGACTGTCTACATGATGAACGTCGCGCTGCTGGACTTAATATTTATCCTAAGTCTACCCTTTCGGATGTTTTACTATGCAAAAGGTGAATGGCCATTTGGGGAGTACTTCTGCCACATTCTTGGGGCCCTGGTGGTGTTTTACCCGAGCATGGCTCTGTGGCTTCTTGCTTTCATCAGTGCTGACAGATACATGGCCATAGTACAGCCAAAATATGCCAAGGAACTGAAGAACACCTGCAAGGCTGTGCTGGCCTGTGTGGGAGTCTGGATAATGACCCTGTCCACCACTGTCCCTCTGCTCCTGCTCTATGAAGACCCCGATAAAGCCTCCTCGCCTGCCACCTGCCTGAAGATTTCGGACATCATCCACTTAAAAGCCGTCAACGTGCTCAACTTCACCCGGCTCGTGTTCTTCTTCTTGATCCCACTGTTCATCATGATCGGGTGCTATGTGGTCATCACCCACAGCCTCCTGCGAGGGCAGACGTCCAAGCTGACGCCCAAGGTGAAGGAGAAGTCCATCCGGATCATCATCACCCTGCTGGTGCAGGTGCTCATCTGCTTCGTGCCCTTCCACATCTGCTTCGCCTTCCTGATGCTGGGCGGGGAGGGAAACAGCTACAGCCCCTGGGGCGCCTTCACCACCTTCCTCATGAACCTCAGCACCTGCCTGGACGTCGTCCTCTACTACATCGTCTCCAAACAGTTCCAGGCTCGGGTCATCAGCGTCATGCTGTACCGCAATTACCTCCGCAGTGTGCGCAGGAAAAGCTTCCGATCTGGCAGCTTACGGTCACTTAGCAACGTGAACAGTGAAATGCTATGAGTCAGAGCAGGCAACCTGTCTTTAATCCCATTAAAACTCTTTGTCTACCTACTCTTGGGTGAGTCAGGATTCTCTATCATCCAGCCTCTTCTCTGGTTAAAAAATAATAATAATAATAACAATAATAATAAACTTTAAAAACCTCTGTGCTATTTTAATATTCCAGCAACATAATTAAATCCTGAGTATTCCGATATGCTCATTTATTTTTATCTTACAACTTGTATAAGACATGTGCATGAGCCATTTGTGGGGGTCATGCTTGTGACCCCAGCATTCAAAAGGCAGATGAAGGCCAGCCCAGGCTACGTGGTGAGTCTCTGTCTCAAAAACATTAATAAAAATACAAAGAACAAGTTCATGAATTACTTGGGGAGGGCCACCCAAATCAGGTTCCATCCCAAGCCTTATCCGGGCAGGCTGCGAAATGCCTTAAGGTTTTTTGATTAACTTCGGCACACAAATGAGGGAAAAATAAATTACTGTTCAAAATGATTTGATAGATCCCCTTCTATCAGTTCACACTTGGATGGCAGTCCAAATTCAGTATGCTATGTTCCAAACATCAGCTCTCAAGGTTTTGACACAGCAGCTCTGCTCAACCCACCACAGGAACACAGCTCACAGCAACAGGGAGCTCCAGCGACCCCACCCTTTCTTTCAACAAGCGCCTGCTGCCTCCCAAACCCCAACCTAAGGCAAATGTTGGGAAGGTGACTGAGACTCCATCTCTGCCCACTGAACTGTCGTTCCTAAGACGTGAGATATGCAGTGGTCAAATAACTTGTTAAGCACACTACCAGCAGCTTGCTCTTACAAACAAATAGCTTGTTAAACACACTACCAGCAGCTTGCTCTGACATGGCTAAAGATACATTATGAAGGTTTTCCAGGCCACATGTTGGTTGGGGAATCTCAGCTCTGATCCTGGCCTACCCATTTGGTTTCTCCATAAAGAAACGTCTTGTCTAAAAGCAAAGGAGGTGAACACAACCTAAAGCTCCCATTCACATAAACATAAACGACTCAACTGAAAGCCTCCTCCACAAAATCACCTCCATTACTCTTCTGTCCTGGAGCTCAGAGACCCACCTGCCTCTGCCTCCCTTCAGGTCTCGTACCAATTGTTCAATAATAAGCAAACTGTTTACAAAAATGTCCTGTCATAACTATTGGATGCGGGAGCAAAGGTGGAGGTTTTTGATGCAGTCTCTCAACAGAGATAAAATAATGGAAGATTTCAGACGCAAGTGAGTAAAATCCTTTAATAACATTGGGGGGTACATTCGTATGCAGTTCAGGGTACGAATATGCACAGCTACTGGGTGGCAGAGCACTAGCCTAGCACGTGAGGAGGCCCTGCATCTGACTTCCAGCCTACAGGGAGGGAAAGGCTTAGGCAGAGCCTATTTTCAGCTATTCAGACAAACCTACTCCTGGGTGCGTTCTCCGCGAGCTCTTTCCAAAAGGTTTTCCTGAGAGTGTGGTGTGGAAGTGTTAAAGCACAATCAGAGTGCAGACACCGCGATGAGACAAACTGTGGTCCTCACAGGGAAATTGAACACAACCAAAAAATTCCTGGAAGCGTAATTTATTAGCACTGTAATCAGACGCTCTTTAAAATTTATATATTGTGTATGTATACATTTGGGCACGTGTGTGCCACATGTGTGTAGAGACCAGTTATTTTCCTCCAGCGTGTGGGTTCCAGGGATCACACTCAAGAATCAGGCAAAAGCAAAGGAGGTGAACACAACCTAAAGCTCCCATTCACATAAACATAAACCCAGCAATCGATCTTACCAGCGCCACACATTCTAACATATGAAAAAATTCAAATTCAATTATTCTGCAGGGGTTTGAACCTAGAAAACACCCGCATACAAATACTAACAAGTAATAAGCAATAGGAGTATTAGGACAGACCTGTAGAGCACAGCTTACTAGGCACGGTTCACATATATAGCTTTTAATAATGTAGCTACTTTGAAAGCAAAGGGTTTTTTTCTGAGTTAAGTTGTGAACATCCATTAGATGTCAGGTGCAGTCTCTGACAAACAGCATAGACCAATGATGCAGACATCAACAACCTTGCCTTAGAGTCTAACCGGGGCTCACATTGGCAACGAGCCTTTCAGAGTCTTCTGAGCTCACCAAGTACGTAACAGACCTAGGCTCTTTCTCAAGGACCTAGTCAATAGCACAGAGGGTCAACGAAGAGAATTCTATGATATGAAAACAAGTAAATGCAATAAATATTCGTCAAGTTAGTAAAACTTTTGCTATAACGCACACAAAAGGACAAGCAATTCTGTCAAACGACAAGAGGTAGCCAAGAGCAAGCTGGCTGGGGAGGCTGGGAGTGGACAGCATCAGATTACAGAGCTCAAGGAAAGAAGGAAACCAAACATGGGGCTTGCTTAGCGCCCCTCATGGCCCTGTGCAGTAGAGCACCTCCAACTGACATCATGGGTGCTGGTCAGACAGAAACCGAGCTCAGAAACAATGGAGTCTAGGCACTTGCGAGATGTCACAGAACTAGTAAGCGGCACAGCTGGAACCCAAATCTGTGATGGCAAAGTCCTTGCTGTCTGTCCTTGCTGTCTGCTCCTCCCACTCTAGATGGAACCTGTGGAGTCTGACCCTTATTCCAAAGAAAACGGAAATTCAAGGTTTGGGGATTTTTGTTTGTTTGTTTTGTCTTTAATGCTAGCACAGCTGTGATAGCTGTTTCCCTTCAACGCTGATTTTTATAGTGTGTACGTGTGTGAGAATGTGTATGTATGTGAGAATGTGTGTGTGAGCATGTACAAATGTGTGTGTGGATATGTGTGTGAGTGTGTGGAAGTGTGAGGATGTTTCAGTGTGTGTGCAAGTGCGTGTGCAAGTATGTGTGCGTGTATACAAACATAGGCTACAGCACACATATGGAAGTCATAGGACAACTCACTTCTCTCCTTCCACCTCTGTGTGAGTGTGAGTTTCAGGGATCTGGTGTTACTATTATCCAGTCTCATTCTTACACCAACACATCACACACATGCCTCCAAACTCAGTAAGTAGCCTTTGTTAGGAACCAGTAGGAATTGGCCAGATGAGAACTATTCTGAGAGAAACAAGTGCCTAGGTGAACACAGAATCCTTCTCCAGCACCACACCCTGCTCACAGGAGCAGCAGCCCACACCCCAGTCCCCACACTAATGACAAGGCCATACAGAATGACTACAGAACGCTGTGTTCCCACTCAGGTAAGGCTCAGAACCACACATTAACACAGTGAAGGGCACCATTCATGACAAGTCTGACGTAACACTAGTTATTTATCTACAATAGAGATCAGCTTTAGAATCAAGGGACCTAATACACCCTATAGTTCTCAAACCCACACTGTAAAATTAGAACAAGCCTAAAGTTAGTGTGCACAGAATTTTAAATATCGAGTTTCCCCAATTTCACGCTGTTGTGCGTGCCTTTCAAACACAGGCTCATCTACTTAATCCTGATATGCGCTAGGTTGTCTGCACACGCTGACAGCTCTGCTCACAGCTCCCAGTTACTGCACACGCTAACACAGTTTTACCTGGAAGCATGACTGCTGGTCAGTCACTGTAGGAAGCACAAGCTACCGTTACCTGTGCGCTGACGTGGCTCTACCCTGGGTGAATAACCTAAAAGTCCCTTCAGAAACTCAATTTCAGTACATCTATTTTGTTATTTGGGGTAATTAAATTTGGTTTTTTTATTTAATTAGTTCATAAAATTACAACAGCAAAATACCACTATAAAAATACACAAAACAAATTCAATTTGAGGAATTCAGAGTGGTTTATCACCACAGCACCTGGAAACCCTGAAGCAAAAGAATCGTGAATGAGAGGCCATCCTGGGCTACACACGAGACACCGTCTCAAACAAACAAATTACAGAATGACTTCAAAGCTGAAAGGAAAAGGGAAGAACCATGACACTGATTATTTTAGGAACATGAGGGATATGTAAACATACACTGGATTTTCTTTATACACACACTTACTATATCTGAAAGTACAAAGTATCTTTTATTAGACAGACTCTCATTCACTAGGTAGCCCTGACCGACCTGAAACTCACTATGTAGAGCAGGCTGGCCTTGAGATCACAGACATCCCAAGTGCCTGGACTAAAGTTCTGGCCACCACAGCCAGCTTAAAAGACCTTTAGTGAAAGTTTGTGAACGACAGTATTTCAAATAGATTTAAGAATCCTAAATAAATAACTCCAAACCATAAGCCACTTACAATCCAGAAGGCAAATTATTGGCCACGGGGATTCCAAATGAATACTGGACAGCTTCCACAAGGATTAGGTCAAACAAGGCTGACAAGACCCAGGAGCCCAGCAAGAAGGACTAAAAACAAAACGATAAACAGAATGAGTTGCCTAACAATAAATAACAGCTATTTAGTTAGCACGAATTCAGGTATGGGGGAGGGGCAGGGGGTTATGGGTACACACACATACATGTATATATGCATATTACATATATGTATACATGCATAAGTATAGCTTTATATTATTTGGTTTTGTTACTTTCCAAAATTGGCAAATAAACCATAATTGTTCACCTGTACTAGTTTCTAGAATTTCTAGACGTGTTGAAAAATGACATTTAATTAGGACATACTGTTAATAAGTAGCACATATACTATTAAGCCAAGTAAGTGAAGAGTATTTTATTAGCTAAAGTTCTAATTAAAATTTTTATTACTGGCACACACAATGTTGTGTCATTTCAATTGCTTTATCATTCTATTGGCTTAAATTTACATGTTTTCTTTGGTTAATGTTGAAGCCACAAATCAGATCTAGAATCATGTAATTTAAGAGATAGCTATGAATAATACACTAAGTCTTAACTAAGGAAGGCACTGGAAACAAGGGCCCAGAACAGTGCTGCATGCCTGTAATCCCAGCACTCTGGAGCCTGAATGCATGCTTACAAGCCAGAGACCATCTTGGGAAAATAGGAAAGATTTTACTTCAGAGTTTGAAAAACAAAACGAAAGGGCTGGAGATGTAGCTGGAGGCAAACCGCACTTGCTCAGCATTCAGGAGACCCTGGGGGTACCGAATACGCAAACACAGACTACAGAGAAGGTGGGTTCACTCTGAACCTCAGCAGAAACATCAAATAACTTACTGCAAACTTCCTGCTCCCGTATCGTCTCTCAAATATCCTGAAGTTATAAATAAGAAGACTACTGCAGAAAGTGTCTTTCAAGTCGAGGCAAATTATCCTTCCACATATCAGCCTCCAAATCTAGACAGGGATGAAAACAGAACCGCAAGTGAGTGAGGTCTGCTCAGGCCCCTGACACGCACTGTCCAGCTTGAGCTCTCGGCGGGTACCACGCACACGCAAAAGTAAACTCGGTATGCCTAATGTTAAAGCAAACCCTAGGTTCCTTCTGACGGTTACTATAAGATGCATCCTGTTTCGGCAACAGAGAACACCTTGTAAAAACCTCACGGGTCAGAGCACCTGCTGCCAAGCCTGACGCCGTAAGTTCAGGCCCCAGAATCCACATCTCAACAATAGGAGACAACTGACTCCACCATGGCATGCTCACCACAACACGCACACTCGCGCTCACACACGCGCACTCATGCGTGCACACACACACACGCTCATACACGTACACACAAACAATGTTCACTTTACTATGCTCACAATACTCAATTTAAAAGCAAAGTTGTGACACTTTGAGTAAAAGTTCAAAAACATCTGAGTTTCATCACACAGGACCCCACACCCGGCAGCTTTGGGGAACTGCTGACAAATATTAGCAGATTAAAATACTATCATCAGATGGCTAGGTGAAAAACAGAAATACACAAAGAAAATGCTACTTTTTAGAGGCCTATTTTGAGTCTGCAACATTTTCCAAACGTGCGTGACCGTGACGGCACCTGCAAGATGGTGATGAAATTTCCCCTTCCCAGTGAGAACTGATGAACCCTGTGCTTTCTGACTTACTGTGGAACAACGTGACATAAAACTTACCGTGTTAGCCATTTTTCAATGCATCACTCAGTGTTGTGAAACTACAGTGCTGTGCGTTAGCCAGTATCCTAAATGCTGTGCCGTGAGCCAGCCTGCCATCCCGTCCCGTAGCCCTTGGGGACTCTGCATGTGCAAGGCAGAGCAGGAGTGGGGTCACATGGCATCTGACGGCTTGTGTCTGCTTATTAACCTGGGAACGGTGTCTTCCAGGTTCACAGTAAAGCACGTATGTCTCAGAGTCTTGTTCTCTCCCGCTGAGTACGAGTACGATGCCCTAGAAGCAGGTGCTGCCTGTTCGTGTCCACTGATGGGCATGGCATAGGCTACCACCACCAACACTGCTATCAACAGTGGAAATACCCCATCCCAAGACCATGAAAAGGAGGCAAAATGATGTCACATGGCCTCTTCCTCTACCAAATAAAGTAACAGTGCGAATGAGAATGCCAATCACACTGCCAAAGCAGCCCACAGCTGTCTCTGCTCCAAGATGCCAGGCACTTTGTCACCGTGAACTCCAAATTCTCACAGCACTGGACTGACCTAGGGAAGGCCACGAGACTCATCTCCCTGCCTACTCACTAAACTGTCAGCCCAGGAAGTCTCTGGCCAAGGTTCAAGAGGAAAAGGCCCATGAAAAGGCAGGAATACCACCACAGGCAGCCACGTCACAGAGCCCACAGCTAACACAACGGTACCACAACCACAGTGCAACTCTAGGCAAGCAAAGACGACCCTAGGCTGTGGGCTCAGAAGACTGCTGGGTACTCAACTATGTAAGATGGCAATGCCTGTCATCAATGTAGAGAGGCTAACGGACAACTCCACACTGTGGTCAAAGCATCCTGACACCCACCAGAACAATCTGAGGAGTATGAAAATTAATTACTAACATGCAGTAAACTGTGTATCCAGAACTCTGATGTTTGATTTTCCTGGGGTTAATGTCAAAAACAGCTGGTAACTAGTCTTGAATAATTCGGGCTTTACTGCCATCTTCAGGGATGTGGTGCATGGATACCTCTGTCATCTGACCCTGTGACAGGATGAACACCCTATCACCCACCAAGCCTGTGTCAGCTCTCCCGTGACACCTGCTGTGCAGACCCAAGGGGCAGGACTCCACTGGGCACCAGGGGCAGAGCACTCTCTCTTTGGTACTAATTGAGCTGCCCTTCCTCCCAGGCCTACTAACAACATCCCCATGCTCTCTGGGGATGCCCACCCAGTCTTGGTCCCTCTTGGTTTATCATCACCCGAGGATCTAGCATAGACCTGGTTCCTCACGGTCCCCTGCACTTATATGTGTGTTTAGAATTCCCAGGGCAGAAGTGAGACTCCTCACCGCTCCAAAGCACTTCCTGTGAGTGCACCCAGATGCCTGAGAAGATGCCTGTGGGCAGCAAGTGGACCAGATGAAACCCAGGAACTGGGGGCTCTACTGCTGTGGGACACTGCTCTTGTACCCTGTAAAGATTTGTCACTTGTACTGGTTTAATAAAACGCTTGATTGGCCAGTAGCCAGGCAGGAAGTATAGGCGGGGCAACGAGAACAGAATTCTGGGAAGAGGAAAGGCTCAGTCTGCAGTCATCAGATACAGAGAAAGCAAAATAAGAACGCCTCACTGATAAAAGGTACCAAGCCACGTGGCTGACACAGACAAGAATTATGGGTTAATTTGAGATGTAAGAGTTAATTAATAAGAAGCCTGTGGGACCAGGTGGGACAGAACCTTCTTGTCAACACTCTACATCTCTTCCAGAAGTTCTCAAGGCCAACCTCACACTAGAAATCCTGGGGATTGCTTTTTTTTTAAATTAACATTAAAAATTAAAATCTTTAATGTCCTATCAATTGCTCTTTTATATATAATTAAAATATTTTCCTTGGCCGGGTGGTGGCTACACACGCCTTTAATCCCAGCACTTGAGAGGCAGAGGTGGGCTCTCTGTGAGTTCAAGACCAGCCTGGTCTACAGAGCTAGTGCTAGGACAGCTCCAAAGCCACAGAGAAACCCTCTTGATAAACCAACATATATATTTCCTTTTTGCTTCTTTCTACTGTGTATGACTGCTTTAGCTGCGTGAAAGTAACTGTGTCGTGTACATACAGTGCCTATGGAGACAGAAGAAGACGTTGGATCCCTGGCACTGGAGTTTAAGGTGGTTGTCAGCAATACAGGTGCTGGGAACTGAACCTGGGTCTTCTGCAATAGTGAGTGCTCTTAACGACAGAGCCATCCCTTTAGCCGTTCTTACTCAGCTGGCCTAGGGTGACATTCCAAGTGTTCTAACATGCACGTGTGTATGTTCTGTGTGTGGTGTGCATATGAATCCAAGTGTTCTAACATGCACGTGTGTATGTTCTCTGTGTGGTGTGCATATGAATCTAAATGTATTTTTCCTGAGCCCGAGGTGACAGTGACACTGAAGCCTCCGTCTACTGTGACGGAAGCAGTGACATGGGTAACGGACAGAAGGACACTCACCGGGACTCTGCATCCACTGTAGGCAGTGGTGCCAGTTGTACCACAATGAAGGAAGGGGTCAGTAAGCTGAGACAACAGTTTATGCTCAGGGTGGCAAAGGAAGCCGCCAGGGCACCCACGCATCTGGTCCTAACATCCTGACCCCCACACAAGGCCACTCATCAATCTAGAAAGCAGAACTCTGCTCTTTCCAAGAGAAAAGTGATTCCTCGTGGTTTAGCTCCGTGACAGAAACATCAATCGGTGTATCATAGGCAAAGGAGCTTGAACCATCTCATCAAACACACAGGCTGAGACGGTTTTTGAAAATGTTAACTGTGCCTATATGAAAGAAATTACCATGGGTGAGAGAACAACTTGTGGGGGTGGGCTCTCTCCTTCCACCATGTGGTCCCAGTGGTGGAACTCAGGTTCTCAGACTTGGTGGCCTTTTATGACAGAGCCATCGCACTAGCCCTAATCTCTCTTCAAAGTATAAATCGCATTTCCATAAAACCTAGGATACAAACTTAGGAGTTCAGCAAAAGGTAACCCTGCAATTTCTCCATTATAACCTGCACTGCTGAAAATACCCGAAAATGTAACTAGAAAGCATGCTTGTCAACACAGTATCAGGAATACTTATTACAGATTTAGGGACTTTGTGCTCAGCCCTAAATGAGGTATCTATCTCATGCTCTGCCCTCCTAAGGCGTAGGTAGCACTGTCAACGTGGGGGAGGGAAGACTGCGAGCCAGGTCTTGGGGACAGGACACGCCGAGGCTGCGGCATTCCTGACTCGGGTGGTGGCCTCAAAAGGACCTGGATGGAGAGGGGCTGAAGAGGCCCTGGTCCCAGCTGAGGCACTATTGGCAGCTGATGGCCTTTGAAAGGTTTTCTGTAGAGGTGTGACCCCGACGGGCTGACCAATTGCCTGTGCTCTGGGGAACGGCCCTGCATCCACATGCCGACGTGCAGCAATAACTGGATTCTGCTATTAGGAGGAGCAGGGGAGGTTAGGAGAGCAATGTGGTGGACATGGGTCTGAGGAGTTGCAGGGGAGAGAAAGACTATAATTAAAATACAAGAATACTCTTAAAGAACAACTTTAAAATACTGCTTTTGAAACTTTAGGGGTTTTGAGGGGCTAACGAATTGAAGGAAGAAGAGGCAGGTCCAGAAAAACATCCCCTCTCCTCCCAGAGGCCAAAGGAGCAGTGTGCCTACCTGGAAGTCATTCTTGACAGCATGGAGGTCGTACATGAAGAACTTCTGACAGTGGGGCAACAGGAGGGTCAGCAGGGACAGGGCACTGGGGACCAGCAAGAGACTCTTCGACAGCGGGGCCTTGTCTAGGAAGGAGGAAAACACATCCAGAATGACTGGGATTTAGAAAGCAAACACAAGCAAAACCCCATACAGATGAAAAGCAGGGTAACTGATTGCTCTGAATGAAAATGAAGACTGAGTCCAGAAGGCCCGGCATCTGGCTCTTACAAAAACGTCTACCAGCAGTTATGGCCAGGGACAGAAGGCAGGCGTGACACTCTGTTGGCGTCACCGTCAGCTGGCTCTTACACAGTAAACACCCAGTAACTTCCGCACAGCACCAGACAGGAAAGGGTGAAGAACCTTCCAGCAGTTGGCCCCTGAGGATGATGGAGATTCACACATTGGTTTGAAAATTTTTTTAAGGGGTTTAAGCGCTAACACTGCTCACTGAAGGGGTCTCCTGAGGTATTTCCACTGTGAACACAGGAGAAGCCCCATCAGGTGTCCCATGAGGGCTCTGGGGACCTCCGCCTCACCGTACACAGACATCAGCTTTGTGGCCACTTGGTACCGAGACGACAGGTAACCAAGCATGTGACTGTGGTGGCAGGAACTGAGACATTCCGGAAGGGTTGCTGCAGGCAAAGGACTTCCCATGACAAACCCCCAGGCACATTTCATGACACGTCACAGGGGAAGGAAAGTCCTGGAAACTGAGCCAAGCCCAGGTGTGCGGCAAGTCACAAGTTCTTACAGACACAGAGCAGGATGTCTCGAAGCACTAACAATGTCTGCGTAAGACACAAAGCACTTTAGCACTCAATGTCTAATATTTTTCATAAGTTATGGTGTATTAAATATTAATTTTACTACTGTTCATTTCCCTGCACATTTATAACTGTAGATTATAAGACCTGTGGGGGCAGGGGCTTTACACGCTGAACGCATGGAGGTCAGAAGACAACTCCTGACTGGGTTCTCCCTCCACCACCTTGGAGGCAGGTGCTTCAGTGGCAGAGCCACTGGCGCCAAAGACGCTTTAAAGTTAAAAATACGTACGCTTACAACAACCAAGCGTGTGGTGTGTGCACACGTGTGTGCGTGGGTGCCTTCTCCCACACCTAAGTGACCAGGGTCTCACTACCTGGGGCTTGTGTGCCCCATTGCAGGCATGCGCACGGGGTCTAGAGGTCATCCTCCTTTACTGCCCGGTCACATGCTGTCTCATTAGACCTCAAGTTTGCCATTTGCACTGGACACTGGCTAACAAGCCCCCAGGATCCCTCTGCCTCTACCCCACCCCTAGCCTGGAGCCACAGCGGCATAGGCCCACGTCCAGCATTTCCATGGGAACCGAGGACCTGAACTACGGTCTTTACACTTGTTACTCACTGGGTCTGCCCTCAACTAAAACACTTTAAAGATCATTAGGATGACACAAAGTTTTGCCCGGTTTCAGCCACCACAGCCACTGGGCGCCATCTTCTCTCCTGGGACAACACCTGTATACCCCACTTCCTGCTACCTCACCCTTGTTCCCCAGACCACACTCTGGGCCTCCTGCCTCCAATCCCAACCAGATGCCCTGCCCTCTGGATGCTCTGCCCTCACTTCTTCCACACAGTGGCTCCGGTTCTGCTGGAAGATGTCTCCAGACTTCTTTCACTATCCCCCTGCAGAGGCAGTGTCCCCCACTCTGCAGCACTCCTCAGGGTGTGAAGGACACTGCCTTACCAGAGCACAGCCCCTCTGACAGAGGACATTCCCAGCTCACCAGTGGCAAGGCCCCGGAGACATCACTGAGGGTCCCTTTCAGGTTCTGTACCTTATTCATTAGAAATTCCCTGCGGGTAGATTGATCCGTTACAGTTGGTGCTGTGGTTACGGTGTTTGTGCAAGCATACAGAAATAGCCCAGCTATTTCCTCCTGGGTGAGACCCTGCACACATCTATACCGGAACTGCCAAACAGTATTTGCCAGATCCCAAACCTAACAGAGCACCGTCCTGCCTGGGGCCTCAACAGGACAGGAGGGCACACGGCTGAGACCACGGCCAGCCTTAGATTAGCTGGAGCCACAGAAGTCTCCGTTCTCCTTGCCTGCAGAAGGGGAAATGAGAGTTTACCCATAGAGTATCAGAATGTATGAGGGCTCAGTGGTAAGCACTTGCCCAGCACCCCTGAGCCGTGGGCCTGATCCCCAGCACTACCCCTCCCCACAATCCCTACAAAAGCTCGGTTGGTGGGTGGGTTTCTGTCCTCGTCCAGATGACAGGACCAGAGAGGGAACAGATGCTGCAGGTACACCCTGAAAGGGAGCAAGTCCTCCTTCGACTTTTACCTGTCCCTGTGACAGACATCCACCCCGGCCCTGTCGCCTCCTGAACCCACACAGTCGAACTTCACATCCCTGGGCCCAAGACTCACACTGGCACAGTTCTCTGACCAGCAACTCTCCAACGCTGCCTCTAGAACCCTGCCTGGCCTTCTTGTCTCCTCCTCCTCCCTTACCTCCTCCTTCTCCCCACTCCGCTCTCCCAGTGACTAACTGAACAGGGCGTCTTGGTTTTGTCCCCACTCCGCTCTCCCAATGACTAACTGAACAGGGCGCCTTGGCTGTCTCCCTAACCCATCTCTAAAATCACTAAGCACCTGCTATAAACCATGCATGTCCCTAGGCCCCGGGCAGGGCTGTCAGGACAAAGTCCTTACTCTTATGGTGTGCACCATCCACAGGAGAGAAGAAAATAAACAAAGGTAGACATATATGTCAGCTGGAAGCAAATGCTGCAGAAAACCCAAGCAGGCAAAGCCCGAGGTTACTACCCACTATGCATCCCCAGGGGCTTCCCACGCACAAGGAGGTGTTGCTAATCCACACTAAATGCATTAGGTGTGGCAATGTGACTTGCCTGAGCCAGGGAAACCTAAGATATGTCACTTCCAGCCAGACACTTAGAGCTAGTGATACGTTCATGCTGTCCCTTCACCAGAGCTCAAGATGGCAGCCACCCTATCAAGACAGATGTTTTGGCTGAAGACAGGCATAGGACGGATACCCCACCCCCAGGAGATTCCCAACGGTGGGAAGCGTTCTTGCTCTTGTAAACCAGGCCTCTGACACTCAGCCTGAGGAGCGGAGTGCCAGTGGAGAGGCAGCCAGGGAAACCTTTCTCAGACGTAAGATTTGAACAGAGACCTTAGCAAGTAGGCCTTGCAGTATGTGGGGGAAGGAGCTCTACCAAACGAACATAAAGTACACACGCTCTAAGAACCACAGTCAACAGGCAAAGGGCCGTGCACACACAGAAGTACACACGCTCTAAGAACCACAGTCAACAGACAAAGGGCCGTGCACACACAAGTACACACGCTCTAAGAACCACAGTCAACAGACAATAGGGCCGTGCACACACAGAAGTACACACGCTCTAAGAACCACAGTCAACAGGCAAAGGGCCGTGCACACACAGAAGGCGGGATGAGCACAAGGTGCATAGGTGGGTCCTAGGGTCAAGGAAGGGGGTGGGCAGCAAGCAGAACCTGAGGCACAAGGAGGCTTTTAGCCTCCCCCAGGGTGGCAGGATGTCTAGGGTGGGGAAGGGTTAGGGAGAGGGATAACACCATCCATGATTATGGGAAGACAGAGGAGTAGAAGCCAGGTCCAGTCAGGAGGCTGCTGGGATGATCCAGGTAAGGAACAATGACACTCAACTAAGGAGCCCAGGAAAGGAGGGTGCTGGGCACCTACAGGGACCTGTGCCACTGTCCTGACTGCTCTATAAGAAATTTAAATGTGGACTTGGGTTCACCAGCTCCAGCTGACTTTGCGTCAGACCACTGTGTCTGACAAGACAGAGACATGCTGCTAAATATCCTAAGAAGTCACAAATTCTAAAGGTATACTTCGATTTTAAGAAATGCATCCATTAGTTCCCGCTTCAGTTCCACCAGAGCACAGGTTCCTGGCGGCAGCAGCTGAGTCTGGCACGCTTGCGGCTGCAGCCAGGGATCCCAAAGGCAGTAGGTGAGTGTCTGTTAGATGGAAGGGCTCGGATGGAGAACAGGTACTTACCCAACTGTCCCCTGATAAATACTCAAACAGAAACAAACGGCCAGGTGTATACAACGGGATTTAATTCAGCCATGAAAGAGAAAGGAATTCTGATCCGTGTTTGTTACAATATTGGTGAACCTGAGGACACTGAGCTAAGTGAAATCAGCCTGTCATAAGAAAACAAACAGCCTCGTGGTTCCTTTCATATGGGCATCTAGAACTATGAACATCACAAAATTAGGGAGTAAAATGGCGGCTGGCAAAGGTGGCTGGCGCTACCACCAGGGAGTTGTTTAATGGTTTAATGACACAGTTACAGTTCTGAGAGGTAAAAAGAGTTCTGGAGGTTTTTATACAAAATTATGGATGGGTCACACGCTGCTGATATGTGCGCTCGAACATGAATACGGCTGGCTATACAAGGCATGTTTTACATCACTGAAATTAAACATCAAAAGAGGCATTGGACAGATGGGTCAGCAGTTAAGAACACTGGATGCTCTCCTAGTGGAGCCAGATTCGACTCCCAGCACCCATGCAGTGGCTCAGAACCGTCTGTAACTCTAGTTCCAAGAGGTGTGATTCCTCCTCCGGGCCTCCGGGGCACTGCATGCAATCAGTACACAGACATATATGCAGGCAAAACAACCATACATAGAAAACAGATTGTTTTTAAAAATCAAAAGTAATCACACTTACTAAAGGTCAGCAAGAGATAAAAGGCACTAGCCATATAGTCTGACCACCTGAGTCTGATCCCCAAATCCAAGTCAAGATGGACGGAGAGAATCAACTCTACAAAGTTGTATTCTGACCTCCACAAGCATGCCATGACAAACACACTCCAACTCCCACAAAAACAAACAAGATGCTTATTAAAATAATTTATTCTTTTTATATAACTGTTACAATTTTATGCAAGACAGGTGGCAATATAAAGCTAGTCAGCGCAATTGACCAGATTATTGGGAAAATGTACGGTGTGATGTTTTTCACAAATTTCAAAAACTAAAACTTATTTTGTTTTCTTTTTTTTCTTTTTTCTTTCTATTTTCACTTTTCAAGACAAGGTTTCTCTGGAACTCACTTTGTAGACCAGGATGGCCTTGAACCAGAAATCTACCTGACTCTGCCTCCCAAATGCTGGGATTAAAGGTGTACGCCACCAACACCTGGCTTCGAAAATTAAAATTTAAATAAAATGTTTGGGCTGGAGAGATGGCTCAGAGGTTAAGAGCACTGCCTGCTCTTCCAAAGG
>LOJH01009734.1:0-23192 GCA_001685095.1 Ellobius talpinus
CCTCTGTGTGCTGTGATTACCATGAATGAATAAAGAAACTGCTTTGGACCTATACCAAGGCAGAACTTAGGTAGGTAGGGAAAGCTAGACTGAATGCTGGAGGAAAAGAAGGGCAGAGTCAGAGAGAAGCCATGGAGCCTCCAGAGACAGATGTGCTAAAATTTTGCAGTAGGCCACGACCTCATGGTGATGCAAAGATTAATGGAGATGGGTCAAATTAATATGTAAGAGTTAGCCAATAAGAAGCTAGAGCTAATGGACCAAGCAGTGATTTAACTAATACAGTTCTCTGTTATTATTTTGGTTCTGGGTGGCCGGGATGAACAAGTGGCCCCCTCCACATAATAAATAGGTAAATGAGGAAAGGCAAGAAGCAGAACAGAGAGAGAGACAGCGAACTCCGCCACTGTAATGGCTTCAGTTACTGATCTTCCGTTATAAGCCGAGATCTCCAAGAAAGCAGTTGTCACTCCCAGGTCACTGCCACCTCTGCTGAGGTGTTACCTATGAATGGATTCTTCACATGATTGCCCGAGAAGGTAGAGTGTGGTTCAAGACAACATGCCTCCTCCTCAAAGAGTCCATGAGTGTTCCCCAGCCGTGATGGTTATTTCTGAGTCATTCCGTGAAAGGTTGAAAGCACCTCGCATGACCAGGCCCCGTGTTGGGTTTTGGTAACACAAAGAAGACGAAGACTGAATTGATGTCACTGCCAATACCATAGCTTGAAATGTAGCAGAGAATGGGCATAACTAGTGTGGACACAAAATGAACATGAAAATAAAAAGTAGTAGGGCCTCTACTTCTGCCTTCCTGAGACCTGTCTCAAAAGCTTCACTTCCTAAGTCTAGCCCATGCCATGGAAGCAGCAGCGGAGTTTGTAATACAGGGGGTGATTTGACCTCGATATATTTAGAGAGCAATGTCCATCACTAATCATTTCTACCAGTATCTGCTGTCTGCAGAGACTGGGTACAGGCATAGGCAGATCTGTGCCTCCTTGCTCAGAGCACATCGTCTTCTAGGTTAACGGGTACCAACCGATACTGCAAGCTTCCTCCATACTCCTGACAGAGTTCCATCTCTGACCTGGTCTGATGTCACTTCTTGGGTATATGCTAAGGATGTATTATTTCAAATAACCTTCCAGAGAGCTGAGTCCTAATCCAACTCCACACCCTTCTAGTGGTGCATGGAGTATTTCCTAAACCAGACAGGCCCACAATCAACCATGCTAATTGAAGTAGGAGAGACTCTGGTTTGGGCTTATTTCTGGAGAACACGACCTAACAGATCTTTATAGCATATGATAAAATAGTATAGCCCTGTAGAGCAGATTCTCAAACTCCACCACCTAGTAAGATGCTACTCATTACCTCTGTCAGACTTCCAGGCAGAAAAGGAACAACTGATACATTGATCTGTCACCAGAGCAAGTGAGCAGAGTGCACAGGCCTGTGAGGGCCTAGAACCTGGTAGGTATCTTTCATTCATATATAGGAACCCATCAAGATTTAGCCTTCTTGTTGGGCACACACCTAGCCATCTATGTAGTCCAGCCTCGCCAAGTGACCATATCATACAAAGCGGTCCCGTTTGTTCTGAGATCCAATGCTAAGACACAGAATAATTGGGATTGTGTTTTTCATGATCTGTTGGTCCTTCTTCCTGGTTCATCAAACCCCTTCATTTGTTTAACACCATACTTTTCATCTATCTCTTAAAAAGAAACAAATCTCATTTCTCATGGTCTTAGCTTTGGCTTTAATTGATTTCCCTATAACTTACTCCACGTGTTTATTTATCTTGCCGGATCCACTTCTCCTGGAGGGTCTGACTTGATTTGTTCTTAACAAGCATCACTTAGGCTGACCTGCAAGCCAGGTCCTGAGCAGAGATCTGGAAAGCATCTCTTCTCTTGCCTGCCTGTCAATATCTTTATCCATCACCGGCATCACTGGCAGTTATTTAGCATCTACTTGGGGCAGAAACCAGGACCTGTATCTTCTAAATCTGCATAATCCTCACAATCACCCGGAGACAGAATCACCATGATGTCTCCATTTATACTTGAGGAAAATCAGCCTCAGCTGGGAGAAGTTAAGAAGTCAAGGTCAATTTGAGCCTTTTGGAATTTCCCAGTGACCCACTGAGCAAGAATGGCAGACTGCCTCCTGGCTTGAAACGGCTCGTTGATACTGAAGATGCTCTGAACATGTTCTTATGCCAAACCCTAGTTAGAATCTTAACAGAACTCCTTTGTAACGAAAAGGAAGATGCTCCTCCACCCCATCACTCAGAAAGTAGAGCCCACTGAGGCCAAAGCAAGCTATACAAGCAAACTGGTCACATCCAATGTGGATTTCATAAATTTGTGTGGATATTTCATATTCGCTTGGAACCTCTTAGTGTGCCTCTCTCACACACACTGTGTTTCTTTTTCATAGTAACTCTTCAAGGTCATTAAAGACAGGTATCACCGGGCTCATGCATTAATGCAAAGGTTTATGCTGTTCCGTAGCTATCAACTGAGAGTTTACCTTAGCCAAGCTCTATGCTAATCCACAGAGAATGCAATGTGAATAACACCTGTGTGATTCTCAGGAAGCCTGGTCTAAGGTGTGTACAATTCTCCTGAATGGCGATGAGCATATTCTACAGGAAAGTGAATCCACTCACCATGGAGGTGGAGCCATCAAGACAAGGAGCTCTTACCAGCACTCACAGGGTGGTTTCAGGCAGCATGGGGAACCAGGATGGTTGAGATCCACACAGAAAGAGCTTGATGTCAGACTAGATGACTAAGGGCCATGAGCGTTAGGCTCAAAACAAAAGTAATTCCAGAGAGGGTTGGGTTTCTAGGCTATTCCTGTCCTAAGGGGGACATAGTGATTTAGGGACCTTCAAGAAAGCACTGTCCAGGTGAACTATGAGATAGAAACAGCATGGTGAGATGGGAAGAGATCAGACCAGACAGAAGGAGGAAGATTTGTATATGCTAGTGTTCACATTTGTTACTTTAGGGCAAGGGTTAGGTCAAGGGCAAGACATCAATCCCATATTAGAAGTGAGCATTAATCCAGGGGACTGATTTTGGGGGATACAGGTTCACTTTCACTGGTCATGAGATCTTGGGCAAATCATATTTAATCCTGAACAGAAAAGAAGATTGGGGCTTAAGGAATGTTACCACATTCCCTGAGCAAGGTCATTGGACATTCAGCACCAATGCTTTGTGATTGTTCACCAATTTGGACAGAAGATGATGACAAAATCCCCTAGACATCTTTAAGACAAGGAATCTGGTGGCAAACAAAAAAAATGGGTGCAGAGGAGAGGCTGAGGATTGAGAATTGGGTATGGGTGGAAGTCAAGATTCACATTACAAATAATGACATGTTCCCATAGGTCCATCACTTCATCCTTGCAGATCAATCAGTTCATCCTCAGGTCGGTCACTTCATCCTCAGGTCCATCACTTCATCCTCAGGTCTCTAAGTTCATCCTCAGGTCCATCACTTCATCCTTGCAGATCAATCAGTTCATCCTCAGGTCCATCACTTCATCCTCAGGTCTCTAAGCTCATCCTAAGGTCCATCACTTCATCCTCAGGTCTCTGAGTTCATCCTCAGGTCCATCACTTCATCCTCAGGTCTCCGAGTTCATCCTCAGATCTATCACTTCATCCTCAGGTCTCCAAGTTCATGCTCAGGTCCATCACCTCATCCTCACAAGTCCATCACCTCATTATTAAGTCCTTGAAGGTATCCTCAGAGATCTGCAGCTTCATCCTTACAAGTCCATCAGTTCATCCTTATACGTATATCACTTTGTTGAAATCGCCTTCTTTGTCTTCAAAATAGATGGAAGGTCTGTCTCATGCCAAGGATCCTATTCCCCTAAACTACAACAGAAAGAATATCTGTGGAGCTCATGGAAGAGAGAATAATCACAAGTCTCCTGCACATAACACCGTCCTCACCCCAGTCCTATTTGTGTGACTTTGATATCTCTTCCTGTTTTCTATAGTGAATTTTGCCTTTAGGAAAGCTGAGAACTCATTCACCTTGACGTGGAAAAAAATATAGTAGGGCTTTTCTTTGTGCTGCCAGCTCATAGAAAATGACCTGGAGACATTAATTTTGAAAGTTTGGCCTTAACTTAGGCTTGTTTCTAACTAGCTCTTATGACTTAAATTAACCAATTTCTATTAATTTAATTTCTGCCCGGTGGTTCTATTACCTCATCCCTGTACTGCCCATCCTGCTTGCCCTGTGTCTCCTGGTGTCTCCACCTTCTTGTTTCCAGGGTCGTCTCTGCCCACACAGAATCCTGCCTAGTTATTGGCCATCTAATTTCTTATTAAACCAATCAATCAGAGTGACACATCTTCACAGTGTACAAAAAGTTTATTCCACAACAAAGGAAAAAATATCTCCATTCAAGTCAAAGGAAAAACAAAATGCCAAACACCTTCTGAAGTCCCTGTTTGGTAGATCTAGCTGGTGCAGTTGGGAACTCATTCCAGTCACTATCTCTCCCCTGCCAATAATTTCCCAAACCTGTTGATTGCCTTCTCCTAGCTACCCTCCAAAAGAGAGGCAAATTTGCTTGGGAAAAATCTGAAAATGAAGGGAAGCAGAGAGACCTGCACTAGAGTTTTCTAGAGGAACCGAGAGAACAGAATGACTATATATAAGGGGAGAGAATGTGTTAGATTAGCTGACATGAAAGGGGCTGGGTAGTTTAACAAGGGCTATCTGCACAGTGGAGAGGCCAGGAGCCTGGTAGCTGCTTTACCTAGGAAGCTTGATGTTGTGGGAGTGCCAATCAGGCCCTGACTGGGATGCTGGAAAGCTGTTTTCCTTTCATCTGCACTGAGAGGTAGATTTGGATTTGGGTTCCCATGTCAGGCAAGAATAGTAGAAACAGCAGTAAAATGGGTAGGCAAAGTGGCCCCGCTTTTCCCGCCAGGCTCTTTATAACTGGGATGCTACTAGAAGGGGCTATGCACTGTGAAGATGGGTCTTCTCCCCTCAGCTGAGTTCCTTCCTGGGAATTTCCCCACGGATCCACCCAGTAGCCAGTCTTAGTTGATTCCAGATGCAATCAAGCCGACCATCAACATTAACTGTCACCAACCATTTTGAAGAGCTCTTTATAGTGCCCTCAGAAGGTCCCAGGAGCACCCAACCTCCGCTGCTACTGGTCACGGCTTCTGTGGAGATATGACCAAGTACCCACTCCCTTCAACCGTAGACCCGAGAAACAGTTCCCAAGGCCAGTTTGGTGAGCCAACAAGGTTCTGGGCTTTCTTATAGGAATACGGGTAAGGGCCACTGGGGTGGCAAGCCAGCTGCCTCACTGAAAAGTCCCATCCCAGTTTGAGTGATGACCTCCCCAACGTTCAGGGATGGGGGCGTTCCTTCAGTTAACCCCCCTCTTCTATGTAGTCTAGCAAGTGCACAGACATGGGCAGCTGAGGAGTGGAGCTAATGATTATAATCTCAGAAGATGAGGGTCTAAATGATTTTCACCCCAATTCCTTGTACGAGAAAATGTTCATAGGAGCCCCTCTTCCTAGTTATTACTGCGGATAGCCACAGTTACCCCGATTTTAGGTGCTAGCTTGTTATGTCTGGAGGACAACATTCTACAGCAAGTGATGATCAGCCACATGTCACCCACCTTTTATATCGACCTTTGACCTTTGTCCTTTCTCCTAGCCCTCTGGCTCTTATTCACGGAGACTGTATCCCCAGAAGCAAGTGTTTGCCTACAACGTCATCTCAGGCTGTTTCCTGGGAGATCTGGTTTTAAGAGCTCCCTTACTGTTTTTTGAAAGGAAAAGCGCACCTCTGTCTGTTCTTTATACTGGCGCCTCTGTTTGATGTTGCTTTCAAAAAAATGGGCTCACTAACAAAAGGAAGGAGACAGAAAGACAGGAGAAAGCAAAGGAAAAGAGGAAACAAGGGAGGTAAGTTCTAGCCTTCTGAACAAAATCTGTAGCCCTCATACTGGCATTCAAGGTCCTTCAAGCCCATGAAGTATATTTTTGGAATATCACCTGGAGGTGTTTTTGAGCAACTCAACCTGCACACAGACATACGTCAGACTGACATTGCTTTTGAAACAAGACCATCCTGTGCCTCCTTTTAAATTCCTGCCCACACTGGTCTTACTGCCTGCTGGCCTCTTACTCGTTGACTGTATCCCAACATGAGTGCCACCTTCCCTATGGTACCCCATGAGCTCCTCTCTCCTCACCACAGCTGCCCGGCCCCTTTAGCTGTTTATGGTCATATATTGTCAGTCCTCACTGTTATCGTCATACTGGTATTTACTGAGGTCTTGCAGAAGGCTAGGGCTCTACTAGCTGCTTCATGAGGCCTATTTCATCAGCTCTGGAAGACCATGTGTGGTATGATATCAGTGATACAGCTCCAGACAGGAAGAGTGAGGCTGTGGAAGGTTCAGGAGCCCATGCAAGAGTAACACAGTTATAGAATTCTGCGTGTCTCCTAATTTGAGTAAGACCCTGGGGCATTTGGAGCCAATGGTTGAGTCCCTCACATATCAGTAACTTCCTTAGAACGTTATTGAGGATGAATTCTAGCACAGAATAGGCGGAAGAAAATTCTGGCATGTGTAATGAGGCTCTCTCAGCCTATAGGGGGATAGGCCCATCTCAGTCCGCACCTTTCCTGACTCCGCACCTACTGTCTCAGACATTAAACCTGAACTTGGAGACTCCTTCCTGCTTTGAAAGTCCCAGTGTTTTCTCTTTCAGAAGAATACGAACTTTTCATGAGTACTTTATTCAATGAATTGAGTCCCCAGTGAGCCTGTAATTGTTGTCGTCACGATTTGATGGCATTGTTTCTTTATCACAGCCCCTGTGGTCTCAAGGACAGACGGCCTTGCTTGCCTTTGTGCCAGAACGTGGCTAGAAGCAGCAACGTTATAACAGTACAAGGGCAGGGCAGGGCAGGGCAGGGCAGGGCAGTGGAAAGAGGCCAGTTTGGGGTGGCAGCCTGGTGTTTTCCCCAGCTGGACCGAAGCCCCATGGTCCTGTGGTCAGCCTCGGAGCAGACCTTCGCGTCTCAGACCTACATTTGGAAGTGGCTTCTCCCAGGAGTTCGGTTTTATAAACAAAAAACAATCAGAGCAAATAAACACATTATCTCATTGGCGCTTGACTCAGATGCTCCAGGGGTCTGGGGCAGAAGGAGCCAAAGAAAGGAGAGGAGGATGAAGTGGGAGTGGCCCAGTGCCAATGAAAGCTCCACCCAGTCTGGGCCGGGGTTATAATAGTGTAGCGCTTGTGGGGGAAAAAGACAGGTTGCCTTTGGATGCCTGCAGTTAAGGAGGCCACCTTCACTGGTATCCTGAGCCTAGCCCATCCATGGCAGCTAACTCTCACAGAGGCTCACATGCTACCTGGGGCACCAGGTGACAGCTCTGTATCCTCAAGGCTAACCCAGGATAGCTCCTCCCTTTTGGATATGGAGCCGTGGAATCTTCTAGCCAATATCTTTTTTAACCTCCCGCTACAAGGTCAGGTTTGTAAGGGCCATCCCACAGGCACGAGAGAGAAGTTGGAAACTTAAGGAACGAGCCTCTAGCCAGAGAGGACCAAAGGAGGAATCAGGACGGTTGTGGAATATTCCTTTACACTGTGTGAAGATGTGCCACTGTGATTGGCTTAATAAAGAGTTGAATGGCCAATAGCTAGGCAGGAAGAGGTTATGGGTCAAGGTAAGTTATAAGAACTAGTTAGGAATAAAACTAGGCTAAAGCCAAGCTTTCATAATTAATAATAAGTTTCTGTGTCATTATTTGTGAGCTGGAGATCCCAATGTGGAAGTTCGACATAGGACTTGACTCAAGGTCAGTTAGTTGTCTTTAGCATCTATGTCACTCTTACCCCACCAAGAAGACTGGAGACCTCAGAGCCCATCACCAGGTTCTCTGCCCTCCCCTTTCTCCACAAGAGGCATTAGAAAGGACAGAATGAGGAACAGTGAAGGAAAAAATGGTCACTCTTATTTCTGCTGCCTCTGCTCCACTATTGCTGAGCTATAGCAGAACCCTGCCTTGAAAGTCAGGGAGCCTGCACAAAGGTGACAGTCCATGACAACAATAACGTCTTCTATGCTCAGCAAAGCCACTGGCCCCTCTGGACATAATGTCTCAGACTATGAGTGAATTATTACAGAAGGATTTGACTCAAGCAACTCACTTGGCTGTAGTTTCCTGTCCGGCCATTGGTCCCCCCTCATTTTGGACCTGTCTGTCTTCAACCCTTTTGCCTCTTTAGACTTTCTATGGATAACAAACTTCAATCAGCACAGCACACCCACTGAGTATCTACAAGGATTAACCCAGAACAAGGGGAGGCTCAGCAAGGTATCCAGGGTTGCCCATCCAAGTGGACTCTCTAGAGCATCATGCTTTTCCAAAGATGAAGAAACTCCAAGGAGAACTGTACTTCATTCTCCTCTTTTCCTCATGTGTTTCGAGACTTGGCTCTCCACAGCTTTTCATTTTTCCAGACGTGATTCAGAGACGTCTCATTACAGTTTGACATTTTCCATCCAGTCTGAGAGTCCTGCATGAGGTCTATCCCGAGGCTCTCTTGCTATTTATTTAATAGCTAATTAGTGTTGGTAGAACAAGTGTAGCCTGGAGGTCTCTGCCAAGACCAGCAGCATCCAATTACCTACTAAAGTAGGAGGGGATGGGATAGCATCCAAAGTCTGCCAGAGTCCGGTGCCACGAGGCCACACTGGAGGAGGGTTGGCAAGAGTAGAGAGAGTGCAGGGATGGGGTATCAAATGGTTGCAGAACCTTTGAAGGAAGAAGAGACCTGAATTAAGAAGAGAATTCAGATTTAAGTCATGACTGATAAGTCCTCCTGTCTCCTCTTTGCTTTACTATGGTTTTGTATCTCCCCTTTAACTCCAAGTTAAAACACATCTGAGATGTTGGGGTGGGGCTGTCTTGTGGGTCAGGCCAGGTGTGGAAAAATCCCATTGCCCAGGAGAATTTGAGGCAGTCATTCAATCTGGATTTGTTAAACGAGCATCTTTAATGGAAAGAGTATCTTGAATACACGAATGAGTGTTGGGGAAAATGGCGAAGCAGACAGAAGTGACAATATTGTGTGGAGACTCTGGCTGACATGGTGGGGAAGGAATCTACCTCTGGCAGGGGCGAGAAGGTCCCCAGTAGACAAGGCAATGAGACGGGGTTTTCTAAACAGCCCAATAGAATGTCACCGAGAACGAGCACCGTTTGGCATGCCCTGGACTTGCAACTTTATTTTTCTCCTGCTAGCTGGCAATACATACAAAAACTAGGAGGTGTTATGTAGAAAAGCTGGATCATAGGCAACACACACTGCGGATTTGGGTGCAAAAGCATGATTAGCACATTGCTGGCTGGATAAGACAAGTGTCATCATCAGGAGATCTGTCCATCAGATTCCCACATGTAGTACTGTAGCTGCTGACCACAGGAGGCAATTAAGTAACTCAAGTCAAGTTCTCCAACAGCACAAGTGAGAGTTTGAACACTTAACGCTGTTAATGTTGTCATTTCATACATTCCTGAGATGCTACTGAACTGCCTTGGTCTTGACAGTTGAAGGTTTGCATCAAGGAAAGTGAGAGTTCTAGGCTTCTGCTTGGAGGGGCAGCGCGAGGTACGGGCTATAGGGAGGCAGAAACCACTGACAAGGAGTCATTTGAGAACCTGTCCTGCGAGTCTTGAATGACCTTGCAGAGAACAAAGAAGAGGAGGGAGGTGGGCGCTTCCTTCTGTTACTCTGGGCAAGCTTTGCCGAGGCTGGAGGAGGAAGTAGCGTAAGTACAGTCTCCCTTTTAATGCAGGTGAACCTCAGTGAGGATAGAAAAGGTAATGCGAATGAATACAGTTCTGTCAGTCACTACAGAAGAGGCTTGATGAGGTTGAACACTAGGATAGGAAGGGAATAATCATTTCATGACTCCAGGTGAGACCTGATGAGGATGAACAGCCCAAGGGGATGGATGCTGTCCTCCTGCTACTTTAGTTGGGCTATGACAAGGTTAGAGGAGTAATAGAATGGGTGCAGGTCCTCTCTTACTCCAGATGAGCCTTGATAAGGTTGGAGATGGGAATAGAAATGGTTATGGTCCTTGTGCTACTCTGGTGAGCCTTGGCGAGGAATGAAAAAGAGTGTGCATAGGTACCGTCCTCTTGTTATTTCAATTGAGCTTTCGTGGGTATGAGAATTGGGTAAAGATAAATTCTATTGACAAACTGGTCCCAAGTGTTTTCTGGAGCTGCTACCTTCTGGTGACAATGGGTAGGGGTGCTCTTCATTCGTTGGTCAGAACCCAATGGTTACCCCATAAATACTTCCTTCTGACACACAGAATTCTGAGGGTCAGCATCACAAGCAGGTGTTCAGACCCAGACTTCCTGGGCTCAAATCCTGGCTTGGTACTGACCAGCTATACGGATTTGTAAAATCTCTAGAATGCTTTTACTGTTTCTCAACGTGAAAATGTGGAAAACAAAAGTGTTACACTCTGGGTTCGCTCTGGGTTTATTAATCTAAATAAGATATCTGGTTTTGTTTAGAGGTGCTGAGGATGTAACCAGGGTGCCTGCCAAGCCAGTACTTTCCCCACTGCGTTCCGTTCCCCTACTTAGCCCTTATTTATAATGCATATTAAATGAGACCTGAGTCATTTTACTCTTCAGTGAGTGTAAGCTCTTACTGTGACCAAGAAGCAATTGGTCTTGATTCTTAAATCATGGATTCTAGGCCATGTTTCATGTACCAGGCATCCATCTTAGTCACTTGCTTTGATCAAGCTGAGGAGCGATTGACAGTTGGTAGCTGCTGGTGGAGAGAAAGTCAGTTTTCTTCAGGGATCTGAGACATGAGAGGCTACCATGCTCAAATAGATGGACCTAACCCCTATTTATACAGACAGCATTAAGTGGACCTTGGTTTTAAAAAGGACAAACAGCATGTAATGTATTGATGGTTCCTAGGGGAGGACTTGTAGAGCCGAGCATGACGGGAGAATCTGATCAAAACATTACACGCATGGAAGAAATTCTCAAACAATAAGAGAAGGATGGAAAGAAAGAAAGCTTTGTTTCTTCCATGTTCACATTTGGCTTCTAACACTTTTGAGTTCTATGTCCAGGCAGAGACGTCAGAGCTTGGACACGAAGGCGGGTTTCCTCGGTGACTTAGTGCTTAATTTTTTTAAAATTCTTTCCCAGAGAAATGGAGACCCTCGGCTACATAGTAGAAGAAGGGTCTCTACAAAGAAATGTGAACAGGGAGAGGGATGAGGCATTTCACAGGCATGTGGCTCCATGACCTATGAGTCTACTGAGTGTGTGCTCAGGGCCCAGGGTTACAGGCCTGCAGTCTAGAGCTGGGCTTCATCGCTTCAGCCCCTTTGCTCCTAGTAGGTTTGCAGCAGGTCACTCTTTACAAAGGGCTTTTCAGTGATCAGAATTTCTCCCTGGACCTTTTCTAAAAAGAGCCTCAAAGAGCTGCCAAGTATATGTCAGAATCGCGTGGCAGATGGCCCACTTGCTTGGAAACTGCTGAGTGACAGAAGTGACACCCGTGTTTTAAAGCTACTTACTGGCTTCACTAAGCCCTCCACATTCTTCCATGCATGGCCATGTGCATAAATCAGCTATGATCGTAACATTAACCACTCTGCTTCTCTTTGTCCCTTGACTCCGATGCCAGCATGCCTATCTGCTAGTTTGCTCCTCTTAGGAGATCCTAGGGGGATCTGTTTAAGATCTGTTTAAGATCTCATTGAGCAAATGAGTTATCAATATTAACTTACTAATTTGAATACACACTTTTTTTTGTTGTTGCTATTTTTCTGAGACAGGGTTTCTCTGGGTAGCCCTGGTTGTCCTGGAACTAGCTCTGTGGACTAGGCTGGTCTCAAACTCAGAGATCTACCTGCTTCTGCCTCCCAAGTCCTGGGATTAAAGGCGTGCAATCTTAAATATTCATCAGAGTATTTGTGAAAGAGGACAGGAATGGCCATTGGCGTCTGCCTACCAGACGCTGTCACTTTGCCTAGGTGGACTCTACTGCTTACTTCTGGCCCTGGCTCGGGGACACGGGCACACGGTTCTTGATTTGTAGGGGAGGAAACAAAGCCTGGAGAAGAGACTGTTGGACAGTTTTTCAGAGATGAAACCCCCACCTTTCCCCGAAATGTAAAGTGAACATATAGTTTATTGTAAAGAATGGACTCTACCTCTAGGGGGAGGCACACCTTTGTCTCATCCCTTAAGGCTTAACCCCATGGGGCAGGTTCAAGATCTGGCTAGGAGACCACCCCGTCCTAAATAGGTTTCTGTTACTATGATAAAACACTGAGCAAACTTAACATGGGGGACATGGTAGGATCAATGGGGTCCGTTAGTAGGCGCCTACTGCCGCACCTGCACTTCCTTAGCTGGGAGGGGTTTCCTGGTCTGCAACACTGCTGGGTGGGATTGCATGATGAACTGCTGCCTGGTAGGTTTAGTAGAAGCATTGTGTGCAGGAAAGACAAGCCCATAACCAGAATAAGTATCAATTCCAGTAAACACAAAGTGTCATCCCCTCCATGATGGCAGTGGCCCCATACCTCCAGGTTTAGCTTAAGACAACTTACTTCTTCCCAGAATTCCTACGCTGCTACTGCAGTTGCTAGCAGTGAGCCTCCATGCTCCGCTGGGCCTGCACACCTTTTTGAAACCTGGCTACTCTTTTTCTTTCCTTTTTTTTTCTTTCAGATGCTGGCACAACCGAAGTATGTTTTTCAACTCTCTAACAGTGCTTTGAATTTCCTTCCTCTCTAACCCTTCTCTCACTGGCCTTGTGGCTGCCTGCTGCCAGGTGGCTGGCCTCCATGCCATTTTATCTCAAGTAGCAGGCTTTGGTTCCTTCTCTCCTGCATTCCCCTCTTCCCTTCCAGGAAGCTGCGAGATTTACAGCTTGCCTGCTGCAATGTTTCCCTTTAAAATGTAATAAATTGTCATGGAGCTTCTGTCTGAGTCTGTTTGCTTTCCTCCAGCTTGGGGCGGCATCCAGACTTAAATTCTTTTTTCCTGAAACTAAGGACCCGAAGAGGGACCCCAGTTTTCCAGGTGTCATGTAAGGACCCTTGTAGGAGTCCCCAAGAGTTCCAGCAATCCTCTTTCCTGCCTTCTAATTCTTGAATTGGCAGAGAAAATGAACCTGTTTCTGCACTTCTGCATGGCGTCATTGCCACTTCTAGCAGTGGTTCATGAAAGAGACCAAACGAGTATTAACAACCAGGCCTGGACAGTGGGAGAAAAAGTGGGGCATATGTCACCCTACGACACTGAACCTGGAAGGCAAGTGACCTTTGCCGGCCTTGCAGCGTTGTTCATCGTCCAAATCTTGTGTTGAGCAAAGGCTTAGGTAGACTTGGGAGTGTGTGTGTGTGTGTGTGTGTGTGTGTGTGTGTGTGTGTGAAGGGGCAGTTGCCATCAAGGAAGCAAAGGTCTGACAAGAGTGAGGCTTTTCCTAATGAGTAGCTTCGGTCTATAAAGTCTTCTCATGAGAGAAGACGTGGAAGAGGGAAAGAATAAAGGAATGAGAAAGAAAACTTTGATGATCCTGGCATAGATTGTCTTTTACTTTTACACAACCATGCACTGTTTAGTAGAATTATGCTGCTTGTGTTCTGATTTTTCCCATTTAAAAACTGGCATGTGCTCTCGATTGCCTGCTGTGAAATGTAGCAGCAGGCACGTGTTCCTTCTCTCAGGCGCTTGCGTTCTGCTTCCATCATTCAGTGCATGGCACTATTGAGGTCAGGTACATATTGATCTCACTCAAGGTTTTATTTGGTTTTTAGGGGAATTGTTTCTAATAAAACTGGCACATATTGCCTAGAACACCCCTCCCCCATGATGTTTGTCCTAATAAAGGAAAAGGAGGATAAAAGCCAGAACAGGACCATGGAAGCCTTATTTTGCCCATGAGTTATCAAGCATGAGTGAAAGGCTTAATGAATTGTGTGATCCTGGGTCATGAGCTTTCCTTTCCTGTCTGAGTAATGGCCACATTGATGCCAACCTGTGTCTACGCCAAGGGAGCCTTATGATCAATTGTGTGCTAATCTGCCTAACTTTCCATCCGTGCAGGGAAGCGATAGGTAGTATCAGAGCCTGTGGTGGGGCTAGTCTGTGGAAGGTTACACTGATTTAGACTTAACTCGGTGAAAGGAAGAATGCCAGGTAAATTTCCCTCTAGTTTTTCTTGGGTGGGTCTTGTTTTGATGATTTTTATTTCCCAATAACAGATGACTGGCCCACAGGAAAGCAATTAGAAGTTCATTGAACTGAGCAAAAGATGATACATGCTCATCTCATGAATCAAACAGTATGGAAGATGCTTAACTCTTCCCTGACTCTAAGGAACCTGCTCCAGAGTCTTCCACACTTTGCTCTGTATGCAATCTTACAGCCAGATCCCCCATTCAGATACATTTGCTCAGGAACATCATGAACTACCAAGTCTGGCATAAAGCACTGAATTGTTCCCTGTGTGCTAACAGATAAGTCCTATCTGTTCCTATGTGTTCACACACGAATTAAAATGTAGGTTCATAGGTTTGTTGGGAGGATTAGAGTACAATCATCTAGGACTGGTGAGTTGGATCAGTGGAGAAAAAGCTTGCCACTATGTTAGACAACCTGAGACACGGATGGTAGGAAGAGAAAGCAGAGTCCCTGTTTATTCTTTGTCATTCACACGTTTGCTATGGTACATGGTACCCCCACACATGGCATATATAACTGCAATAAAAATATAAGAACATAAAGAAAATCCTTAGCCAGGCAGTGGTGGCACATGCCTTTAATCCCAGCACCTGGGAGGCAGAGGCAGGCAAATCTCTTAGTTTGAAGCCAGTCTGCCTGGTCTACAGTGAGTTCTAAGACATCAACAACTACACAGAGAAATCCTGTCTCAAAAAGAAATAAATAAATAGTAAACAAAACAAAATACTAGAAAGAAAAACAAAATCCTTCGCACTGGCTGTTAATATCATGAGTGCCATAGGTATATTTGCCATGATCATTATATTTACTCAGCTACTATATGTATGTATGTGTGTGTGTGTGTATATATATATACACACACGTATATATATTTGTGTATGTATATACATATGTGTGTGTGTTTGTGTATGTGTGTGGACTGGGCAATATTGCCCAGAGTAAAGAAGTAAAGAAACAGAATTGAGCCTGTGTGGAATACCCACCATATCAGCATAGCTAAACTCGACTGTGGGCTGTTCACCTTCAGTAACATATGTTCAGAGAAAGCAGCAACATGACTTTTCATGACAAACAATGGACTTTCAGCTACTACTGACAGAGAAACCGAAGCCTCCCTTTAAAAGGCATCAGCTCAGGAGCAGACGACCTGTTTGAGTCAAGCCTCTGATGGCTACAGATGGTAACAGAGTGATGAAAAGAGCCAGGTGATTGATGGAAAATGGTGGCCCCGTGCCCGTCTGGTCCATGCCCCATCATAGTTTATAGTAATGAAGGGATAACAAGACAGAGCCTTGCTATGAGAGGCTGCACACAGAGGTAGAAAGGCCGCAGGGGAAAATAAAGCCAAGCATAGATCACAGCGTTACCAACACTAGATGCCCCCATGTATGTCACATGTTCAGAGCAGAGCCTGGAACTCACATACTAGATAGAGCATGTAACCCCTCAGCGGGGCTCCCCTTTAATGAACCGCTGGGCTTTCTAGCATATTCTTTCATTTATTTGGCCCAAAGAACTATGTAAGACATCCCATAAAGTTGCTTACAAAAAAAGCAGGCTTAATTGTTTTTAAAGGAGTCTTCCCACTGTTCTAGAAAGGCACTAAGGATAATGCTTGCTGGCAAAGAAGAAAATCAATAGGGGCTGTTTGTGCTTAGGGAGACCGGAGGGCAGGAGTCATATGGGAATGAAGTTATGTGGGAATGACTATTGCTGAATGCTTACTCTATCACTTAGGAGTTCTACAACTGAGGAAAAAGTTCTTTTCTAAGCCTTGGTTTCTTCCATCATAGTGTGGAGAGAATATGCACATCCATATCACAGTGCCGTGACAAGGACGGTAAGAGATGACGTCACACAGCATCCACCCGAGCAGGCAGCAGACTAGTCTACGTCAGTGCCTTCTACACAGTGGTTTTCTCCAAGGAACTCCTTCCTTCTGAGCCCCTTTACGCTTCCATTATCCCCTATTACTAGACCTAGGCAAGGAACCAGAAATGACTTCTCAAGAGGGGTGGCCTCAGAGAGACACATCCTTGCCTCTTGTCTCATCCTCAGCTCAGAATTCTCCATTTTCCCTGCCCACTGCGTTGGAAGGTTTCTTTGTAGCTGCTCCAGTTGCTCCTGGGCCTCCACTGCAGGAAGAAACTCTCTATTCACAATCATTTCAATGTCATCCAGCTGGAGTGGCAGTGACTTTGCTATGACACACAGAGCCTGGGTCTCGATGCCAACTTCCAGTTTCGATGCAGCATGTCCCATCAGGCCCCATTGTGAGCAGCGAGCTTATGTCCTTGAGTGAGCCCTGCCAAGTATTGTTCTAAGTCACTGGGGCCACTGCATGAGATCTGGTCGCCCTGCAGCCCAGATTGCTGAGGTTAAGTCCCAACACATGGGTCGCCTCCTGTCCCTGTTACTTGGTCAAGTCAGTTTGCCCTTGAAAGTTAGTTTCCTCACCTTTATTGTACAAATGAACTGGGCTTGGGAGATGGGCGGGTTAGTCAAGAAAATGCTAGTCATGCACGCTTGAGGATCTAGGTTCGATCCCCAGCACCCATGTAGAAAGCCAAGCATGGTAGTGTCCACTGGTGATTCCATTGCCTCAGAGGTAGAGAGGCATAAGACATGCAGGGTTATGAGGCCCGTGGGCCATCTTGTCTAGCTTAGTCAGTGAGAACATATAGTCCCAGAGAAACTCTCTTTCTGAAAACCCAAGGTGGGTAGCTCGTTCCTGAGGAGCAACACTCAAGATTGACCTCTGGTCTTCACAGACACATGCACACATATATACAAGCATATGAATATGAACAAACATATGAACATCCAACCCCTCCTCCCATACACATATGAAAAACATAAAAAACTCCTTGTTAGCCCAATATTGTGAGGCTCTAACCAGATTATGTATCTGAAAATGGTTTATGGATTACTAGTATTTTACATTCAGAAAGAGATTGTTAGTCACATATTGAAAGCCTGGAAGTCACCAACCATAATTCTAGAAGGGGGTATGGTATTGAGTAACTGTTTCCTACTCGTGTGTGCACATGTACTCCTCACCAAGAGTTATGTTATTGTCCTGAACAGTTAACATGACAGAATCATGACGGCATGAGCTTGGACACTGGAAATGTACAGAACTCAGTTTTCTCCCCCATGTGAAACCACTGGCCCTTTCCACTTGGGGCCCTTGAAACTCTTTGGAGCTGAACATGGAAGCAGGCAAACAAACAAACCAAAACGAAACCAAAACACCTGAGTAAATCAGTCAGTTTCATCCACTCCAATTTGGTTTGGGAGAACATTCATTGAGAACAACACACCTGCCAAAGCAAATCCTGGAAACCTGGGGAGTGGCCTCTTGGTCTTGACATCTGATCTGTGTTGTCTCCCGTCCACTCACTAGCAAACTGGTCTCCATGAAGGTAACAGTTTGTGGTATTGGGAACCGTATGGGCTGGTGGCTGCTGTCAGTAAAAACAGCCCACATGGCTTCCGTGGCCAGATGCAGGGCAAAGCTAAGAGTAGGACATGGATGGAGGGGCTGTGAGCCTGTCTGGCTGTGGGGTAGGATTCGGGGACTCGAGGCATGATACCATGGTCTCCTCGACAGTACAGATCTTGAAGCCAGGCCTCTGCAGCATAGCTTCCCACAGGCTCTTGTGCCAGTTGGGATGGGGGACAATACTAAGAAGGACTGCGAGGGAACACAGCCATGTTCAGTATGTGCACACATCTGCCAATGTTCTACTTGCCCAGGCCAGTGGAGAGCAGGAACTCAAGGAACTATGAAAAGAGGTAAGGTTAGAAATTTAATTTTTGAAATTAGACATCTATTTGATGCTTTTGAGCATGTGTCATGTTTTACTATAAAATATGAAGAGTCTGGATTTGAAAATTATATATTATTCCAGATTCACAATAAATATGACCAAATAAATATGAGGAGAAGCTAATATTCAGTTTTTGGAGAGTGTTTATTAGCTCTCAAAATTAAAATAATATACCCAAGCATTGTTGTGAAGAGTGTTTGTACTGATGACGTTTCTTCCATGTAGTAGAATGTTAATTTGTTCTTTCCTTTATTCATTTATATCATATTCAATTTATATCTTATTCAATGAATATTTACTAAGTGTCTATTGGAAAGCACTAGAACCAAAGTCTTTTTTAAATTTTTTTTAAAAATACCTATCTTTCCTCATTTCACATGCCGAATCCATTTTCTAGTCTCTCCCTGCCTCCTGCTCCCTCCTGCCTTACCCGCTCCCAATGCCCCACTGGCAGTGAGACTAGGATTTATACCTACTGTTTATTCTGGTTTTGGAACCCATTTTCTCTGGAGGGATACCTTGCTCAGCCTAGATATAGTGGGGAGGCCCTTGGTCCTGCCTCAAAGCAATGTGCTAGACTTTGTTGACTCTCCATGGGAAGTCTTACCCTCTCTGAGAAGTGGGTGGGGTGTGGGATGGGGGGGTAGAGCCAAAGTCTTAATCAGGAAAGAGAAAGTGAAAACGAGGGAGGCTCAGGGACAGCAAAGAGACTTGAGAGACCGGAGGGCAAGAAGCTGGGGACAGGCAGGCTACATGGCTCTGACTCTGACTAGGAAGTCTTCAGAAGGTCCTGAACACATGAGTGACAGGATCGGATGGAATGGGCTGCCATGCGGAGAGGTTTTCACAGGGACCTCTACAGAAACCGTGGGTGGTTGAGAAGCTGTTGTGAGACTCCAGATGAGGGAAGTGTCCTGTGTAACAGGAGAAATGCTGGGTCCTTGTGGAGTTCCAGGTTATATCAGGAGAGGAGAGTGGGCCCTTTGCCGATAGTTTGGATGTGCATTTCAGAGAGAAAGGCAAGAAAGGGTCTAAAGTTTTAAGTCAAAGCAATTGAAAGAAGTTGCCATTCAGCAATGGACTAATTATAGATGACGTGGAAAGGAACTTGGGGATGCAGTGCCATGCATCCTAAGTCTGGGATATGTAGGAAAGGAACTTGGGGATCCAGAGCCATGCATCCTAAGTCTGGGATATGTAGGAAAGGAACTTGGGGGTCCAGTGCCATGCATCCTAAGTCTGGGATATGTATTCGTCATCCAAATAGAGATGTAGAGCGTTCAGTAGTTGACAATCATAAATATATAAGTGACATTTAAGTCTATGAAACCCGTGATAGTGGGTGGAGATAAGAGAGGCAGACATGTCTTCCACTAGACACCAAATAAGATTCACAGAGTATAAGGAATCTTCCACGAGGCACTTTTCAAATACAAGAGCTATGTCAAGAGCAAATAAGCATTAGTCACGGTTTGTATAATGTGAACAAGAAATTAAGAACTAAAGTCAATGACGCTATTATTTTACATGTAAGAAAATTGGAAATCAGAGAAGGTAATTTGTTTGCACCATGCAAATAGCCAATAAAGAAGAGAACAGATAGAGAACAGATATCCCAACCCAGACACCTGGCCCCCATCGTCTGGTTTCCTCCATACTGAGCTGCCAGGTCTGATGCAGTAGCCAATTAAGAAGGGCCTCTTTAGTCTGCAGGCTGTTAAGTTTTTCCAGGTTGGAAATAGAATCCAGCCATCATAACAGGCAAGGGTCCTCCAAGCTGAAGATATTAGCAATCTTAGAAAATAAATACCATTATTAAAGCCTGCTTTGGGCAAAGTTAAAACTTGAAAACAATAATGAGAACCGGAGAGAAGAGGAAAGAATGTCGCTATGATCATAATAAAATTTTTCGCCATCTTGCTTTCTCTTCCCACACATACTCTGTCCCTGGAGCTCTAAATCATGCTCGTTGTCTCTGGAGGAGGTAGACGTAAGACAGAACATAATCTTTGCTGTCTTCTGAATCAGGAAGAAGGGATAGAAACATGTTAGATCACCAAGTGACATGCGATGAGAATCACAGAAGGCTCAAGTTGCTTTGCAAACCCTCTTCCCTTACAGACTGTTTAATGTTTTATGCAATAAAATAAAAATCAAATCTGATAATTTTCAGTCTGTTTAATCCACTGTTGATGAAAACACATAGCTACTATGTGTGCTAGCATGCATCTCAAAGATGAATAAGTTGTTGTTTGGAGAGATTAAATAATTTGAGTAAAGTTGGTATGAAACAAAGCTGCCATTGCATAAAATGTGGCTATCACTGCAGGAAAATCAATTCGAATTCATCCATCCATCCATCCATCCATTCGTTATTTGGTGTGTATGTGATGTATACATGTGCAGTGTGCAGGTATATTTGTACGTGTGCATGTGTGTGTATGTGTGTGTGTATATGTGTGTGTGAGTGTGTGTGTGTGTGAAAGAGAGAGAGAGAGAGAGTAGGAAAGAGGGATGACTTTCTTTTTCTATCACTCTTAATGTTTTGAGACAGGATTTCTCACTGACCCTGGAGTTTGCTGTTTACCCTAGGCTGGCTTGTTAGTGAGCCCCTGGGATCCACTTGCTTGACCGCCCCCCCGCCCAAGGCTGGAGCTAGAGACTCACATAGTCACGTCCAGTTTTTCTGTGGGTGCTGGGGATCTGAATTCGGGTCTTATGCTTGCACAGCAGGTACTTTGCCTACCGAGCCGTCACCTCATCCTCACATTTATTTTAAAAGTGCTTTTCACTTTGCTCTTCTGTGCCCTACAAAAATCAAGGCCCATTCTGTTTGAGCTGTCACTGTTTTCTAGACTGTGATTTAATCTCAACTCTGCTAGCCTTCTCTTCTTCCTGCTTGGACAATATTGCTTCTTCTAAAGAACCATCAAAAGTGGTCCTTCTTGAGAGAATGCCTCCAGTCTTTGCCAATCTGGTATTATCAAAGCTTTTCCAAGGGCAATATGCATGGTAGAGCCTGGCAAAAGCTGGCTGAGTTGCATTGGGCCAAGGGCTGTGAGTGGAAGAGGAGGAGAAAGGTTATAATACCAATAAAGAACTTGAATAGTGATCAAAGCTATGTATAAATAAGGACGCTACTCAGTCCAGCCCTGGGTTCCTCATCCCCACTCTGGATGGTATTAATGAAGAAGTTTAGTGACTGTGTTAGTTACTTTGGCTTTGCTGTGACAAAATGCCTCACAGGAAGAACTAAGGGAATAAGGTTTATTCTGATTCCTGACTTTGGAGGGATTTGAACCTGTCATGGTGAGGAAGCATGGCAGGAAAGGTACGGGGTGGTCAGAGCAGCTCAGTTGTGTCAGCAGGAAGATGCACCAACAGCTGTTCATGTGGCATAGACCAGAAAGCAAAGAGCTGGACCAGAAGCGGGGGCAGATTGTGATGCTGAATCTTGCTGACTTGACAGGATTTAGCATTGCCTAAGAGGCAGACCTCTGGTCACATCTGGTAGGCAGTTCTATGTGGGTTATTTGAGGTGTGAAGACTCAGAGTAAATATGGGCAGAACCAAAGTCAATCTTTCATTATGGTGGGTTTTTCCAGGTACTTTTCACAACAACAAGAAACAAGTAGGCAAGATTTTCAAAGTTCTATTCCTAGTCACCTGCTTCCACTAGCCAGACCACTGTTTTTAAAAACAGTCCCATGAGCTGGGGACTGAGTGTTCAAAACATGAGCCCATGAGGGACCGTTCAGAGTCAAGCCATAGCAATGTCTAACTAAAATGAGGGCAAACATGTCTTTATTACAAACCTCAGAAAAACCTGCACCAACAATTCATATTGTATTTCAGATCTGAAAACTCAGCTTTGTTTTCTTATTCCTAACCACACCTTAAGTCTTGTCATGGTTTCAGCCAAAGAAAACCATTTCAGAATGGCTCATGTTAAGCTTGTTCTCAGTCTCAAGAAGGAAGACAGGAAGTAGGAAATGACATTTAACTTTTTTTTTGAGGTTTCCTGCTCGAAGTTGTGACCCAGAAATTTGGTGTGGGTGGTTTGAGTCAAATGAACTAGGGAGAAATGTTCAGCCATTCAGTTCACCCTGCATTTGTTCTGGGGAAAGAGAAAGTCACAGCCATTAACTTCCACTCTTGGGTTCCTATGGCTGTTGTTCTGCCTGATGAAAATGGAAAATAAAATGTAGGGATAAGAATACAGTAAGGTAGAGCATTGTGCTAAGAATTGATAGCAATAGATTATGGGAAACTTGTGGTCAGTAAAGGGGAAAAGGGCTTGTTTGGCAGGGACATTTGAAACAGCCCTTCAAAATGTGTAAGATTGTGACATGCAGGGTAGAAAAGAGGACCCTTGAACTGGAAGAAGGAAAATCACAAAAGTGAAGGAGACAGGGAATCTCAACCAGAGACAGTAGATCCAGGGGGCAGAGGGTTTTTATGTTTGATAAGAGCTGTTTGGATAGTCCGGTGAAATTTCATGAATTCTGTACTGAAGGAGGGAAACCCTGATTGATCCAGAATCCACCGGACCAGAACCTGTATTCGGAAACATGCCAAGATGAATAGAGATGAGAGATGTGGTGTTCAACATACAGCCCATAGATGCAGATAAAGCGGAATAGTGGGGCAATTAATAATTAAATTGTCATTATTGAATAGGCAACCAATATGGGCGATGGGAGATGGCCGGCGCAGTGCTATGGGAGCTTCAGTGACGGGAAGATCGTCATACAGAGAAAAAACAAAGAGCAGTGTCCTGTAGAAGTGACATTTACAGGGGAAAATTTGGACCTGTGAAAAGAGGACCAGGAAATCATTCCATACGGAGAAAATAGTACAACCAGGGCAAGAATGTATAAGGAATGTTTAGAAAACTACCATAAATTTGAATGGCATGATTCTTTTTCTCCTTTTTTTCTTTCTTTTTTTCGGTTTTTCAAGATCGAGTTTCTCTGTAACTTTGGAGCCTGTCCTGGAACTAGCTCTTGTAGACCAGGC
>LOJH01009735.1:15528-28128 GCA_001685095.1 Ellobius talpinus
CCTCTGCCTCCCAAGTGCTGGGATTAAAGGCGTGCACCACCACTGCCTGGCTAATAATTTATTTTAACTTTATTTTCCGTACTTTGGTGTGAAGGTGTCAGATTCCAGGGAACTGGATTACAGACAGTTGTGAGCTGCCATATGGGTGCTAACAATTGAACCCGGGTCCTCTGGAAGAGCAGCCAGTGCTCTTAACTGTTGAGCCATCTCTCCAGCTCTCTAGCCCCATCACTACATTATAAAGTAGAAACTTTCTACCACACCCAGTATTGCCTATGCATAGAGAACCCCAGAAGTTTGGGGAGGTCATGGAGATGTGTGCTGCTCCGGTGGCTGATGGGCTTGCTTGTCTTCTGCACATGTCACCCATAGGACAAAGTGTTTTGGACGGATGTCATGAATGAAGCCATTTTCAGTGCTAATCGCCTCACGGGTTCAGATGTTAATTTGGTGGCTGAAAACCTCTTGTCGCCAGAGGACATTGTCCTGTTCCACAACGTCACACAGCCTAGAGGTGAGCCCCCTACCCTGAAATACATTTCTCTGCCACTGTCTGAGAATTCCCGAGATTTCTGCTCTGGTGCATCTGATGCCATCGGCTCGTCTATCTGAACGTCCTCTTCTCCCCCAGGAGTGAACTGGTGTCAGAGAACGGCCCTCCCCAACGGTGGCTGCGAGTACCTGTGCCTGCCGGCTCCGCAGATCAACCCCCACTCCCCCAAGTTCACCTGCGCCTGCCCTGATGGCATGCTTCTGGCCGATGACATGAGAAGCTGCCTGCCAGGTAGGGGCACAGTCCCTGGAGCTGTACCCACATGAGCCTGCCAAGCTGTCTGGATGCACTAAATACACTTAGACTGGGCACCCCTTTGCGCCCCAGTTGTATCTAAGCTCTTGTGGAAATCATCTGACTTAGGCCAGGGTATCAAGTGAGAAACAGGACCCCTGTCTCTGACGTCATCTGAGAAAGGCTTGTTTTGGGTTTGTTTCCGTCTGTTTTCTGTTGCTAAAACAGACTGCTTGAGACTGGATAATTTATAAAGCATATAAGACTGGAAGTCTTATAAGGCACTTCTTTCTGCATGCTAACATGGGAAGAGATCATGTGTTGAGACAGCAAATGTTCTCATTTTATCTATTCATTTAGTTAAAGGACAATTGTTCTGATTGGAGGGCAGGTTTCAGGACAGCCAGGCTACACAAGGGAAACCCTGTCTCAAAAAATTAAAAAAAAAATTGGTGCTTCAGTTTCTTTTCTTTTTTGGATTTTTTGAGACAGTTTCTCTGTGTAGTCCTGGTTTTTCTGGAACTCACTCTGTAGACCAGGCTGGCCTCGAAATCACAGAGTTCCACCTGCCTCTGCCTCCTGAGGGCTGGGATTAAAGATGTGAGCCACCACTGCTCATCAGTGGTTGAATTCCTAACGTGCATTTTGGAGGTCATTGTCCCATCTCAGGGACCAAAGTGTCCTCAACACTTCCAAATTCTATTGTAAGAACAGGATAGGTCCTCTGGAGGCTGAGGCAGGAGAATCACAAGTCTGAGGTCACTCTGGAGCAATGTTGCCAGCTACTCATTACCGCCTTTGTTTTCATTTCCTCCCGGCCCTGGAACTGGTGGCCTCCCCTCCACGCAGAGCGGAGTGGAGGTGTGAGGAGCGCCCCAGCTCGTGGCACTCAGGTCATGTCTTTTGTCCTATCAGAAGTCTCACCTGTCCTGACCACCCAGGGAACATCCATCATCAGGTCTGTGGTCACTGGAGCAGCCACGAGGTCTCCACAGCACAAGGAGGATCAGTCGGCTTCCAGCACTTCCATGGAGCCCGTGGACGTCCCTGGCCTCAGCACGGCTGAGTCGGTGACAATGTCCCACCAAGGTAAAGGCAGACCCACCCTACATTTGATTAGTACACTGGTTTGGTTAGTGGGATTGGGGGATGTGCCACCATGCCTGTGTGGTCAGAGCACAGCTTGTGGGAGTCTGTTCTCTCCTTCTACTGTGGGGGTCTTGGGATCAAACTCAGGTTAGCAAGCTTGGCAGCAAGCTCCTCTGCTCACTGGCCCATTGTGCTGAGGGTCTGTCTGGGTGATTTTTGCACGTTGGGCATCTCTAGGGATCCTGGGACTGTCCTCTGTGGACACTGGAGGACAGCTCTGCCTGAGATCAAGTCCACATGACTTACGCATCTCCAGGTTTCCCTGAACAGGACGACAAAGAGACTGTGTCAGGCAGTCTCCTTGGGTGGCTCCTGTCGTCTGATGTGTGTCTTCTTCTGATCTCAGCCTCCTCACTCTGTCCTTTTTCTTACCCCAGTCCAGGGTGGCAGAGGGACCGAGGAGCAGCCACAGGGTGTGAGTGTCTTGTCCATCATCCTCCCCATTGGTAAGTGCTGGCTGGGCTGCTGAAGTGGTGGGGCCCCTGAGACTTCATGCTTAGCCTGCTGGGCCACTCAACCTCTCTGACCCTAAATGGAATGTCCCTGTCTGAGAGACAGCCCTGCGTGAGGGATGATGCCCCTGCCTGCCTCTGACCACTGCCCCCTTCTAGCTCCATTCATCACAGATCAGACGAAGTGCCCGTGGTTATGGTGGAATACAGCTTTACTCTCACAGGCAGAACTCTGGGAGTTTGAGGTCAGCCTGCTCTGCATACAGAGTTCTAGACTGGCAAAAAGAAAGATCGCCAGATGTGGTGGCGCACACCTTTAATCCCAGCACTCAGGGCACACAGATCTCTATCAGTTACTGGCCAGCCTGGTCTACATAGTGAGATTCAGGACAGGCTCCAAAGCTACATAGAGAAACCCTGTCTCGGAAAACAAAACAAAACAAACAGAAAAACACAACCAAACGAACAAAGCAAAGTTGTCAGGATCTCAGAAGATAGAACAGTGTCAGGCTATGGAGCCCAGGCTGGTTCAGAAGTTGGCATCCTCCTGCCTCATCCCTCTGAAGTGTTTGGCTTACAGGTCCTGATGCCCCCACCCGGCAGCGTTTTTTCTTTGTAGGATAAGGAAGTATAATTTTACATTCAGAACACATCACTGTCATGTGAAGGAGCCAGAATGGGAATGCCCATGGCCTCACTGGCGCAAGGCCTCTTGAGGCCCGCCCTGACCAACCCCTCTTTCCCCACAGCACTGGTCATCCTCCTTGTCTTTGGGGCCATCCTGCTGTGGAGGAACTGGCAGCTAAGGAGCATCAACAGCATAAACTTTGACAACCCAGTGTACCAGAAGACCACAGAGGACGAACTCCACATTTGCCGAAGCCAGGACGGCTACACCTACCCCTCAGTGAGTACCCTTTGTGGGAGAGGAGGCACTAAGAAGCTCAAGGACAGAAGTTAGGTGGAATGGAAAAAAGGAAGCCAGGGGTATGCAACAGCTCAGCCGTAGAGCCCCTGCCTAGAATCCCCCAGTGAGGGGCTAGGGTGGCTCAGCGGTAGAGCCCCTGCCTAGAATCCCCCAGTGAGGGGCTGGGGTGTGGCTCAGTGGTAGAGCCCCTGCCTAGAATCCCTCAGTGAGTAATTAGGACAGGAGTCACTGGCAGAGCCCCTCCTAGCATGCTTGAGTCAATATTTCATCCTCCGTGACTGCAGGAGGAGGTTTCAGGCTACTCTGGGTAGAAATTGAGTAATATGCAGAGGAAGCAATCCATTGCAGAGGCCTGTGATAGGACTGCGCGTAATGTATTTAAGATGCATGTGGAAGACTGGAAAAAAGTGTCTCTGTTGCTAAGAACATTGGCTGTTCTTCCCGAGGAGCTGGATTCTATTCTCAGGACCCACAATGGTCTGTAACTCCAGTTCCAGAGAATCTGACCCTTTCTGGCCTCCACAGGCATGAGACACACATGTGAGGCACAGATTTTCATGCAGACAAAACACTCATACATAAAAAAATAATTCTAAAAAAGAAACGCAGGGGAAGCGCATGACCTGAGATCCTGGAGGTGAGAAAAGAGGACATTGTGAGCCTTGGGGAGGACTCCTGCACTGAGCCCTAGGGAGGACTCCTGCACTGAGCCTTGGTGAGGACTCCTGCACTGTGAGCCTGAGGGAGGACTCCTGCACTGTGAGCCTTGGGGAGGACTCCTGCATTGTGAACTTTAGGGAAGACTCCTGCACTGTGAGCCCTAGGGAAGACTCCTGCACTGTGAACCTTAGGGAGGACTCCTGCATTGTGAGCATTGGGAGTGTTCTCCACAAGAGGCTTTACCCAGCACCCTCTGGTGGCTGTGCAGGGGACAGAAGGTGGGGCCCCAGGCTTTAGAGAGATGCCTGCTGTGTGGAGTGGGATGTGTTGAACTCTGGCCCTGTGCACTGCCCATTAGACTGACTGTTTCCTGTGTTTATGGTTTGCTGACAGAGACAGATGGTCAGCCTGGAGGACGATGTGGCATGAATAGCTGCGAGAACCATCTCTTTCCGGGATCCATTACCACTCTCAGGCAGGAAGGACACTTTTCTCCACACCTCCCTGTCCAGGACTGGTCCTGTCACCTCGGTGGCCTCTGTGTTGCTCAAAGCAAGATAAGAGTAAAACTAGGCTGTGGGCCAAGCTCAGCAGCCTGCCTGCCCCAGGCTCTGTTTTATATATTTATTGTCTAGGGGCAGAAAAGGCTGCTGGCTGTGCTCAAGACAGGAATTCTGGCTGGGATTTTTCCATCCATCTTTTTTCCTTGGAAGGCAAAGAGGCGACCCCAGAAGCTTCTTCATTCCCTGCTCTCCACTCACAGGAAGGAGGAAGGGACCCAGGCGGAGAGGCCCTTTGTTCTGAACATTCAGCAGCAGGTGCTTATGACAGGGTCCCAGGTACCACAGCCAATCCCTAAACTCAGGACTCCGTGCGTTTACCTCCACCCTGCATGCCTTAGCCGCCCTCCAGGTAGCCTTGGCTCTGCCGTCCCATCAGGTCTTCCAAGCTGATGTGGGCCCTGCAGAAGCCCGGAAGAGACCTGTGGCACTCGGGCACTGATCTTGCCAGATCTTGGGGCCAGCAGCTGCCAGTGACTGATTCCTGCCCGTGCCTCTGCTAAGTCTTCACCCGTGAAGTTCCTGGAAGAACAAGCCTGCGTCGCCATGCCCTCTTTATATCTATGAAGTGCCTGAGATTTCCAGTTGCCTTGCTCAGGAGCTGAGGCTGTGTGTGCTGTCTGGGCCTCCTGCTGCTCGGGCGTGGCTGTCAAGACCTCAGTCCCGCATGCAGCCCCAGTTGTCTGCATGGGACCTGCGCTTCATTTCTCTCTTCACTTTCCCGGTTCAGGGTTGGGCACCCATGTGCTCCGCACCTGTACGCTGAGGTCGCACTGTTCGGTGGTGTGCTGTGCTGGAGCTTCGGGCCAGAAGCGGCCCCGAAGTGGCCCCATATCACTGACCACAGAAGACGATGCCCAGGGAGGAAGGAAGACATCAGACTGATCAGGATCCGGGCATCCACAAGCACCTGCTCTCTTCAGTGCTGGGATGGAACCCCAGAGCCTCTTTGGCTTTTATTTTATTTTATTTTTTACTATGTATCTACACTTTAAACCCCTGCCTGATAGCTTCTGATCCTGTGTCAGCACTCGGAGCAGTTCTGCTGTTCAGCTCCTCTCAGGCCATCAGAGACTTCCTTCCCTGCTCAGCTGGGCTTTGGTGTACACCGGTCACCCCAACAGGAGAGCCTGAGGCAGGTGGGGTGCCAGGAATTGGAGGTCAGCCTGGGCTACACAATATAACACTGCCTCAGCAAGGAAAAAGGGAAGGAAGAAAAGCAAGAAACCTGCATGATTTTTCATCCCGTAATCAGCCAGGCATGGTGGTGCACACCTTTAATCCCAGAGCTAAAGAAGCAGAGGCAGGCACATCGCTGAGTTCCAGGCCAGCCTGGGAACATAGTGAGTTCCAGGCCAGCTAAGGATATACAGTGAGACTGTATCTGAAAACCAAAAGAAATCCCATAATCCAGGTCATCTGGGGGAACTTAGAAGAATACTAAGAAATTGTCACAAACTTGCCACACGGGTAACTCAGGATGACAGTGGCAGTCCTTGGATCCCTGCACATGCCCAGCTGAAGGGCCGCACTGTCGGGACAGGAGGCGGGCACACTGTAAAGGAGCTCTGAGCCAGCAGCACCTGGCCCTGTCTTCATTCTGTATATTTGTTCGAGGTTATCACACTATCTATTAAATCTATTTATTTTTACACACCCTGATTGCTGCACTTGTTGGTGACATTTCTCCAGGTTGACTGGCTGAAACTCTGGGATGCTGTGTATGAAGACTGTTTGAATGGACTGTTCTTAGGCCTGTGCGTTGCCTTGAGGGATAGGAATGGCTTTGAACCCGTTGTTCAGGGTTTTCATGGGCTGAAAGTGTCTTATTGTGATGGATTAAATTCCTTTTGAAAACTTTGTTATCGTTCTGTGTGTACATGTGTGAGGTGTGGCATGCAGAAGCACGGGACTGGAGGTCAGAGGGCAGCTTTGTGGAGTTACGCCTCCACACCTGCCTGGGTTCTGGGACTTGAACTCAGGGCCTCCAGCTTGTGCGATGAACACGTTTGGCTAGACATGTTTAGTTTTATTTATGTACATGTCTATAAGCATATGCCCGTGTTTATACAGGTGCACACACCTCTGTGTGAAGGTCAGAAGCCAGCTTTGGGTGTCCTGTCCTTTGAGGCAAGCTCTCTCCCTAAACCTGGGCTCTATCAGCTTTGTCTGATGCCAGGATGCCTCGGTCTGTCTCTGCCCCTCTCAGAGCTGTGACAAGCATGCAGAGAACCCTCATCTTGTTAAGTGGGTGCTGGCGGCTGCTCTCTGGTCCTTGTTTGCAAGGTGAGTGTCCCTAGCTGCTGAGCCATAGTCTGGCCTTGATTTCCTAAATGAGTATTTAGCTAAACACTTTTGTGTTTGTCAAGTTGGGTTTATTTGGTAGTTTTGTTTGTTTTGTTGAGCTCACTGTGGAGCTCAGGCTGACCTTGAAGTCAGAAACCTCCCTATCTGCCTCTGCCTTCCAAGTGTTGGGTTAGAGGTGTGCCTGCACCTGTCTGTATTTCTTAGGATAGAAACTACATCTTTCCAAATGTCTTTGTTTTGGTATTTTCTCTCTTTTTTATTTTTTTTAAATTTATTTATTTTTATTTTATGTACGTTGGTGTTTTGCCTGCATGCATGTCTGTGTAAGGGGGTTCAATCCCCTGGAACTGGAGCTATAGACAGTTGTGAGCTGCCATGTGGGTGCTGGGACTTGAACCTGGGTCCTCTGGAAGAGCCATCTCTCCAGCCCATTTTGGTATTTTCATCACGCACACATGTATCTGATCATGTGAATCATGTCACCCCACGCCAGCCGCCCCCCCTTCCCACCCAGCCCCCCTTCTGCTTTCACACCTTTTTTTCTTTTTTGTGACCCAGTGAATTTGTGGGGTTTGCTTACATAGTATGGGTGAGGGGCTGTTCACAGGGCTGTGGGCTCCCTATCACGAACTGCCCCCAGAGTCTGGGGTTAATGGTGAGTGCCACCACACAGCTAAAACTAAACATTTTAAGTAATTTTCAAGAGCAAATGGGAGCCATGATGTCAACCGAAGGCCTGTCTCTAGGATTGAGAGCCCTGGAAGGAGTCCAGAGGCTGAGGAGAAAGGGAGGGGACGGGAGAAGCCATGGGGCTGGTGGGGAGCCATGGGGGCTCAGGGATTATTGAGGAAGCTGGTGGCAGGAATGAGCTGCTGCAAGGAAACAAATACCCTTAGGAAATCTTGCTAAGGTGGATGGGGGAGGAAAAGAACTCTACCCATCTCCCATGAGGGATCCCACTTGGGGACAGAGTCTGGGAAATGAAGCAGCAATGAGGTAAGTGGCCTGGGTTCAGATCCTGGCTCTGCTGTAGTTTTCTGTGTGTGCCATTGTGCCTCCCCCAGTGATCCCACCTCCTGCCAGGTTGTGGCGGGGAGCTCTGCACAAGCCTGTCATCTCCTCTCCACCCACAGGGTGGCACATCCGTTCTTCCTCTGCCGTTCGTTTTGGGAAAAAGCCAAACCTCTTCTGCAAACGGAGCCATGGCCTGGGAAGCTGACCGCACAGGCATCAAGGGCTGCTTTTCTGAAGCAAGTGTTGCTCACTGGTGTGGCAGACAGGATAATGGTGCTTTGATGGCCTGGGATTAACAAACTAGAGCAGGAGCCCGTTGGGCACCACACATGGAAGGGGATGGGTTCACTCTCCCTCCCCACCCCATCTCCAGCACCCCAGATGGGCTGACCTCAGAACTCACCTGCCTCTGCCTCCTAAGTGTTGGAAATTCTGATCCTTAGCTCCTGCTTCTTTCTGTCCAAGGTCCTGCAAGGCCAGGTGTGATCATCCACACCTCTTACCCTTCCACTGGGAGGTGGAGGCAGAAAGATCAGGAGTTCTAGGTCATCCTCCACTGCATAGTAAGTCTGAGGTGGACCTGGGGTCCGTGACTCACTGTCAAAAGCAAACACCTTGCTTACCAGCACTGAAGGGCTGGTGTTTAACGCAGCGGTAGAGTGCCTGCCTAACAAGGACAATGAGAGGTTCTTGGGGACAGGGTTCCCTTATCTGGTTCCCTGTCTTCTCTGCCTGCAGTTCTCTGGGTTCAGAATGGGGATCAATGAAAGACTTGAATGTGTACCCCAATATGTTTAGCAGTCATCTGACCCAGGGTGAGCAGGTGGTGGTGGTCTTGCCTGCCACATCTCTGGGGACTCAGTTCTGTCCAGGACAAGAGGGATGCCAGTCATAAGCCAGTCCTGACACATCAACTGCTGTTCGCTGCTGATCACCACCCCAGGCTGGCGTTCCTTCCAGCTCATAGTATCTCAAACCACAGCTGTCTGTGGTGAGCCAGCTTGGAGCCCAAGACTGAGTGAGCCCAGGCCTGCAGGAGGGAGGCGGGGAGGGGCTGCCCTACTCCGCAGCCAGCTTTCCCTAACTCCAGTACTCCATCTCAGAAAACTGGTTCCCAGGCCACATAGACCCCCACTTAGCCTGCCTAGGGAAAGTTTCCTAAGACTTCTGCATCTTGTCTGACAACCACTTCCTGCCTTAGAGGAGGAACTCCCTCCCTCTTCTCCTGACCCTCCCTTTGGCTTGGCTGCCTTGGGGAAGGTGTGGGAAAAACTTGGTGCTTAATTAATCAGTCCCTTACTCGGCACAAACCACTGGGAATCTGGAAAATCTTGCCCCCGTACTCTGGCCTGCAGGCCAGGCTTGATCAAGGAGCCTTCTGCGGTGGCTTGGTCTCTGCCCTTTGAATTTGTTTGCATTCTGCCTGCCTGCACAACTGTTATCCTGTCTTCATCTCTACCCTCCCCCTTGATCCCCTGTGCTCAATGGACACTCCCTCCTGAGGCCCCCTAGAGCCCTACCTCCCACAGCATTTTATCCCCTTCATTATCACCAGGTGTGATGACCTCATTCCTGTCCCACCGCTGGGCCACCACCACCAGGTGTGAAACCTGAGACCTGAGACCTGGGGCCGGGGTTTAGGTTCATTTCCCAGATAACTGCGCCAGGAATACTTTGCTAGCTCCAATCACATAACAGTATTGTAAGAAAGGGCAGCTGCTGCAGAACCAGCAGACAGGACATTCAAACAACATGGGACTGGGCTAGGTCATGGCTCAGCGGTCTACAGTGCATGTCTAGCATCTGAAGCCCTCAAAAGCAACGGCTCAGCGGGTAAGGGCACTTGCCCCGCAAGCCTGGTGATCTGAGGTTGGTCCCTGGAACCCTTCCCTTTACCTCTACAGGCACTCATACAGGACTAGGAGGTCCTGAGGCCAAGGTGAGAGTAGACTAGCCCCAACAAGTCAGGTGACAGGTGGAGGTGAGTCACCTGTAGGCTTTAGTCCCCAAGTGTACTCATGTCCACAACCCACAGCTGGTCCTCTGTCCCCCACACCAGCACAGCTCTTGAGTCCTGAGTAGATAGATCCTTCAAATTTGGCTGCCCTGGGTTCAAATTTAGCCTCATGCATAGTCTCATGCCAATGCACTCTTCCTGCTTAATGAGCCTGCCTAGTGGAAACACCTCTGAATACAGCTGACCCCAGACCCATGGGGAGGGTAGAAAGACTAGAGAAAGGGGCTGGCCACTCCTGCTGGATGCCTCTCCATTGTCCTGACAAACCACTTCATCCTGGTGACAGATCAAAGGAAGACACTACGTACCCTAGGGAGCACCTAGCTTTAGGGCTCATTGGCTGGGAGCCCAGGGAAATGGCTCAGTCAGTCTCTGGAGCTGTGCCTCAGTTTCCCTCATCTGTAAATTGGACTCTAGATGGCACTGGGGCAAACCCTGTTCGGCCAGAGACTTGATTCCATTTGTGGTAACCTCAATGTTGCCCCTCCCTCTGGCTGGCTTTGAGGATGAGTTGCTGGCCCCTGGGATGGCTAGTTCCCTTGGAAGGAACAAGCCAGGCTGTGGGTAGGTGTTTGGCCCCAGGATGTCTGTCCTCCGCAGGAAGCCGGTGATGGCCAGTGACTCAGAGCCCAGGCATGCATAGCCACACTCCCTGGCCCCTGGAGTAGCCTCTGGTGTGCTCCAGTGAAGGCAGTGGCATGGGTGTGGGTCTTCCCCGTACCAGGTCAGGGGCTCCAGCAGCAGGTGCTTGCCCTGCCAGTGCAAAGCAGCAGCTCCTTTCCACAGGGCCAGGGCCAAGCCTCATCTGTGGTTCTTGTTGCCCTGTTCTTTTCTTCCTCCTCCTCCTTCTCTTTAAGATTTACGTATTTTATGAGTGTTTTGCCTGTAGGTATGTCTGTATTGTGTACCCAGTGTCTGAGGAAGTCAGAAGGCATCTAGTCCCCTGGAGTTACAGTTGTGAACTGCCCGGTGGGTGCAGGAATTAAACCCAGGTCCCTTGGAAGAGCAGCCAGTGCCCTTAACTGTTGAGGTGGAGGCAAATATGGGCCCCAGAGGTTTGAACTCAGGCCATCAGATTTAGTGGCAAGCACCTTTACCCATGAACCATCTCCTTAGCCCCTAACTTTGCTATTTGGCACCCCTGGACCCCATGGCCACTCTCTTCCTTAGGTACCAGGATCTGCAGGTCAGCATGTACACCCAGAGGGAAGGAAGCCTGGGCTGGGCGAGTTCTCTATCCTCACCCTGCCTCACACTGGCATGGAAAGTCTACAGCAGTGACTCAGCCAGCAGTGTGTGGCTAATGTTGTTAGTCCTGGAGATGCTATGTGTAACCTTCCCCAGGGACATTGAGCCATGAACACTTCCTGTTGTTGGGGTGCTACTGGAATCCAGTGAGTGGAGGTTAGGGATGGTGCTGAAGGTCCTACAGTATCCTCAAACCCTAAAACATTACCCAGATATCACTAGGTAAGCCCCCGGGGAGGAGGGGCAGCCTGGCTCTGTATGTGGTTCAGGATTTGAGCCCAAGCCTAGAGTTTTCCAGTGAGGGCTTGGGCCAGGTATCAGGACCTCATAAAATAAGGGTGGGGGTAGGGGTGGGCTGAGATGGCTGCCTGCAGAGCATTTAAGCATGAGGACCTGAGGTGAAACCGTAAAATTCGGTTAAAATGGCTAGTGTGACGGCTGTGTGGAAACTTAGTGCTGGGGAGGGACGGCAAATCCTTGAGAGTTCAAACCCTGCCTCAGAGGGCAAGGCAGGAGGGGCTGGAGATATGGGTCAGCTATTAAGAGCATGGGCTACTCTTGCAGACAATCCAGGTTCAATTCCCAGCACTCTCATGGCAGCTCACGGCCACTTCTAACTCCAGGTTCAGGGGAGCCGATGCTTTCTTCTGACCTCCACTGGAACACATGGCTAACACATGCACACGCAGGCAAAACATTCACTCAGCAAAATAATTTTTTAAAAAATGTAATTTTAAAAAAGTTCCAGGCCAGTCCTGGGCTCCATGAAACATTGGCTCAAAACAAGAGATAAATACATGCAGTTATTTGTAGCATGAATCCAATTGGTCTTAATAATAAAAATCCAGAGTCAGATATTAGGGTACAAAAGCAGGAAGAACAGAGCAGAGCCTCCAGCCACTAGAGAGACCTTTTACCTGTACTGAATTCTCAGACCAAAGTAGGCAAGATCCTGTTTTCATGAATCCTCAGAATGGATGCCTTGAGCTACCACCCCCCACCTTATATTCCTCTCCCTGCTCAGCCACATCCCTTCCTGTCACCACCTCCCTAGTGTTGGAGTGAAAGGTGTGTGACTCCCAAATACTGGGATTAAAAGTGTGAGCCACCACTGCCTGCTGTTTCTCTTTGAAGTTGGAAGAGATCTAGTGTAGCCCACGGTGGCCTTGAACTCACAGAGATCCTTCTGCCTCTGCTTTCTGAGTGCTGGGATTAAAGGTGTGTGCCACCACTGCCTGGTCTCTATGGCTAACTAGTGGCTAGCTCCACACTCTGATCTTCAGGCAAATTTTATTTGCTAATGCACAAATAAAATTATCACCACAGACATTTGCACAAAGACTTTTAATTTTGAATGATCCCCCGCTGGGTCCCTCAATCCCGATTTGATCAAGGTGTGAGGTCAGGCTCTGGCTCCCAGGCACTGTCCACCAGACTCCAGAGGTAGTCACTGATAGACTTCTGTGAGAGCTGTGTGC
>LOJH01009736.1:4720-14943 GCA_001685095.1 Ellobius talpinus
CCCACAAAGCCAGTACATGCAGTAGAATCAAAACCCAGTGCCATTGTCCTTGGAATGGTCACTGAGGATAGGCCTAGGTAGCTCAACAGCTAACATTAAATAAGGCGCTGCTGAGATGATCTCAAGGTTCCCCAGGGTGGAAGAGGAAGGCATGACTGGGAAAGAGAGGACCGGAACACTTACAGAACTCTTCTAACGAGGTAGGTGAAGGGTCAGGAGTCAACAATGGGAAACTGGGAAGGACAAGCAAGCACATACTCCTCTAGTCATCAGAAGGAAGTTAGCCATCAGGGGCACATTTAGCCCTGAGCCCCAGTTCCCGACTAGGAAAGAAACAGCTGTGTGATAGCGAGTTTGTGTTGTCCTCGGGCAGCAGGGAAGTCAATGGAAGGTTCCCACAGCAGCGAGAAGAAACGGACATGCCATAGTTCTGATATGCACACCTTCCCTCCCGAGTTCCTGCTCAACCATTGCTGGCACATTCAACATGAGCGGTGTCCATGCCCCAAGCCTGTTCTCACTTCTGCAGATGACCCGGTGCACACAGGGCACAGACATCCCAGATACTGGAGCAGAAGCTCCTTCTTGTTTCCCAGTCAGAATGTAGGGGCTTCATGGAGCATGATACTAACTATTTATGCTTTGATTTGGGAATTTGTCTTTGCTTTCATTACTTTGACTTCATGAGAAATACTGTGCCTATGTAGTCCGTCACAATGCCAATTCAGGATACTGTCTTTCATGATGTTACACTTTGAATATGAAATGCTTCCCATTGGCTTGCATATTGATGACTGGTCTCCAGAGAGGGGGTCCTTTGGGTGACTGGAAGATGTTTAGGGACATGTAGCATGCAGAGAGGAAGTGAGTTACTAGGGCCATGTTTTGAAGGTTATACTTGTCCCTGATCCCTTTGCTTCCTGTTTGCTGTGAAGAATCTCCTTGGACACACCCTCCTGCCATCATGACCTACACAGGAACAAGGGGCCCAACAACCATGGGTTGAACTACCTGAAACTGTGGACCAAGGTAAGTCTCCCATCATTCACGTGTTTCTCTCAGGAGCTCTGTACAGTGACAGGAGAAGTAAGGACGCAGGCGCCTGAGGATTAATATGGGAAGGAATCATATAGTAAGAACAGAAGTAAACAGTCGCTAGAACCTCCTTTTCTTGAGATTTCCTTTCTTATTTCCTCTGTTTAGGGGAAATTTATTCATTGAAATCCCATGGAGCCACATGAGTGAAAAACTAGAGCCCCAAATAATCTCAGCAGTGAACCTATGTATGACCTGGCATTTTCAGCCCCACCTGGTAGTGACATTCGTGACTTCTTCTCCTGTTCTGTGTGACAGCTCCTTCGATGGTGGCTCTCAGAGGAAACGGTGTGGAATCCTTCCTTGTCCACAGGAACTCACTTTTGTTTCTATGCTCAGAGCTCTCAATGTCTGATGTTTTAATGAAGGAAAGGAACACTGGCTACACAAATAATTCGAGTTACAAATGTTTACGCAGCTGCAAAAGAAAACGTTGCTTTTTTTTTCCTGCTTCTGAGTTGATGGACATCTTGACTTGCTACAGCAAGCAGTGTTACCCCAGAAAGCAATTCAGTTCTCTCCAGTGTTGTCAGACTTTTTATTTAGGAGTTTGTGCTGGTGAAAATACGGGGTAATTAACCTCCAGCCCTCCCTTTTCAGGGCAGAAGTATGCTGACATCTATGAAGACACTGATAATTGATTTCCTGGGAAATTTCCAGCCTGCACTATAATCACCTAAACCTATTGTCAGGGGCATGTAGGTAGAAAGGGACACTGAAGGACAGATGCGTGGAGAGGGAAGTGGGAGGCCAAGATCAAGGACAAAAAGAAGGCACTAGTGAATAAAATACACTTAAAACCAAGACTGCAATGTTTCTTAGTTAAAAACCCACCAAAGTTATCAAAAATGGAGCCTTTATAGTATGCAGTACATGATGCATTCAAACAGACTGTGAATGAGTCGCAGTAGGTTACACATATGAGAAATGTCCACAGGCTTTTCTAATCCCCCATGTTTGCTTATCCTCTTCATCATCATTGTGGTTGTCGCCATCCTCCTCCACCTCTTCCTTCTTCTCCTCCTCCTCCTCCTCCTCCTTCTCCTTCTTCTCTTCTTGTTTTGTTGTTGCTCTGTAGCCAGGTTGGCTTTGAACTCCCAATCCTCCTGAGTCAGATTCTGCAGGCATGTGCTACCACTCCTAGCTTTTGCTTTTCTTTTTAAGGACGAAACAACAGTACAACTTGAAAGGAAACTGCGCACTAGGAGGACGATTTCTCTACACTAAAGTCCCGGGTTTATTCCTACTCTTCCTAAGGTTGAAAACCTCCAACTCCATTCATTTTAGGTTCCAATTTTCAACTTGTAATAAATGCTGTGTTCTTTTTTTTAACAACACTTAAACCACCTGAAATATTAACATAGACATACTGACTTCCATAAAATTAATAAGGCTGGGATTTTCTGCAGATTCGTCTATCCCAGCTTTTGAATTTTACATCACAATTTAATGATTACAGTGAGATTGAAATTCCTAGCCAGGTTAAAGGCCCGCACTGCAAATTCTTAACCCAAACCACTAAAATGAAGATGCAGAGGGAAATTCATTTTCCAAGAATGAAGGCCGTCTCCTGGTGTCGTGAACAGAATGGACTGAAGTAGTGCCATTCAAAGGCCATGGGTCTGAAGCCACTTATTCCTCAGGAGAATGAACTATAAGAAGGCCTTCAGTTCCCTTTTCTTACCTCAGTTTATCTCTCGATTTTTGTACACTTTTGCTAATTGTGGAGATAAACTTTGTTTTGAACTTCTCCATTAAGAAAAATTCTGTTATTGCTAAATATTACAAAGAGAAGAGTGGGGAGTGAGAAGAATGAGGGGAAAGCCCAGTGTGGCGGGTCTTGTCAGGGCTTACATCATGGACCAACATGGATGTGAGTGATCCTGCCGCAACAACCACAGATGGCCAGGTCCCTCCTGCCTGGAGGATGAAAGGAGCCAAAGTTCTCTCAACCATGTCTCTAAAAATGCTATTTTTCACTGAGCAAATATTTCTAAAATGTCTAAATATTGAATGCATATCTTTCTTATTTAGATAGTATGTATATAGTAATATTAAAATATATTCTTTTCTCTTTTTGAGTTTCCATAATCAAATTCTTAGCAGGAAGCATTATAATATCTGGAAAGTTGATAGCTGTATGAATAAAAGAGATGCTGTACAGAAATAATAAATTTATAGCACACTACAGCTCAGGTGAATGAAGCATGGTGTTAGTAATACCAATGCCATTGGTTCCACCAAACACAACTGCGAAGTGCCACACAGGCAGAAACATGCTAATCAAGGAACCTTTGCCCTGCCACGGGAATGCCAACTGTTTGCTACAAAGGAGTCCATATGAACATATTAATGAACCATATAACAGTAGCTAAAAAGAAAAAAAAAAACAATTTCAAAGTTTTACTGACAATGAACCATATAATCTTTGGTTTACAAAGTATGCAAATAAAGGTGAATGCTTTACGTTGAACATATGAGCAACATAACCAAGCTCGCTATATGGGTCAGTAAGGGATGTAAACATCAAACTCTAAGAACTGTGGCTTTGGATGGCATTACGTAACTTATTTGTGTGCTGTTTACACTGTCTCAGTCTTCATCTCTCTACCAGCAACCACATATACTGGTCATTGTCCAGTCTTGAATAGTATCAATAATTACTGCCTGGTTAGGCAGAAGTCTTGGAGAGTAAGGATCTTACTTTATCTTTTATTTTCCTGAACCTGATACTGCAGTGTAAGTCAACTCGGTGCATATTGACAATGTCGTTAAAATAAACATGGTTTCATAGGCTAAGAGTATGAAGACAGAGATGACAAAAGATAGAGCCACTCCTCAAGGAATTCAAGCTAGTAAAAGACTACTAGACTGTGACATTTATTTGCAGTAAATTACAAATGCTGGGTGGTGCCCGGTGATTGATGGTAAGAGGACCATAAATGGCTAAGCTCCTCCTTCTTCAGTTGTGTCTGTCAAACAGCAGTCCTGCCCTTCCGCACTGCAACACAAACCCACATGGTATTCATAGTCTTCGTTATTGACACTTCCAACCATAGCCATTAAATTGATCGGCCATTAATTGCTACCCATGGTTTGAGAAGCTCTATGAGCCAGTTGCCTCTCTTGTGTTTCATTCATTCCAAAATGACTGTAAAGCAAAATTGATAAACCAAACTAAAAAAAAAAGGCAAGTGCTTTTCTTGAAAAGAGGTCTATGGTTATTTGTAGACTTCTTTAGCTAGATTTACAGTGAGAATCAGGAGCCAATAGCAAGAGTAAAGAATTTTAAAAAGTTGTAGTTTTACAAGAAAAACTACATGTAAAGTAGCCTAGAAAGTTGCGGTTGCTGATAGAGCAGTGCCTCTGAATTCAGGGGCTGGGAATGTAGTTTATTGGTAAAGCACTTACCTAGCCTGCAAGAGGCTCTGGATTCAGCCCACAGAACCAAAACAATAAAGCAAAATAAATAGAACCTTCACATGGACAATAGCAGCAACGTGTGGAGCTGGAAAGATGAAGCCAGAGTTCAGTAAAAACACCAGAAAGTTAGAGATACCAGGGATATGGGCCAAACACCCAGAAAAGTTGCAGGCAAAAAGCAGAGCTAGCCTCAAAAAAGTGGCCATGTGGGCTGCAACCATCAAGGACACAGGCTGCGACAACAAGCATCTCCAATGCAGGTCATACCACTGTTTGCCACAGACGCCGCACATGGAGCTACGGGGCTGTTGGGTCTTTTGTTTATCTAGATCTTCTTTGATGTGGACCCTACTCTTCCGTGTTGGAATAAGAACGTATATCTTCCCCAATATTATACTCTGGAAGCACATAGTTTTCTTTTTGATTTCATGAAAGATTATAGATAAGAGTTTGCCTTAATTCTTTGAAGAGACTTAGAACTTGAACTTTTGAAAAAATACCAGAACTCTCAAGACTTTGGAGATTCTTGAAAATGTGTTAAATATGTGTTGTACTATGGGCTGAACTAAGTGCTCGGGGCCAGGGAAGGCATGTTATAACTTATATGAGAATTGTCACCACAGGCTCTTGTGCTGCCAATGCGATCCCCAGCTGTAGCCCTGTTGATAGGCGGTTGGAACATGGAGCCCTAATGAATGACTCCACTGATAAGTTCATAGATGAATAGGCTATTAGAAAGATGTTTCTAGTGGGAGGAGGAGTCACCAGAAATGTGTCTTTGAAGGGTGCATTTTAACTCTTTTTGCTTCCTTCCTAGCACAGTCGGAGTTCTCCATTAAGCCCCTCTTTTTTGGTTCCTCTCACCACAGGCCACAAAACAACAGAGACAGCTGATCATGGAGTGGAATTTCTCAAACTATGAACCAAACTAAGCCATCCTCCTTCTAACTTGTTTTCTCAGGAGTTTTGTAATAATGACTAAGTAACTAAGACACACATCTTTGTATACACAAACATGTATAAAATCTATTTTCATAATCAAGATGGTATTCCCCAAGACACACTCCACATGTCACCAAGGATTGGGCACCACGTGTAATCACCACCTTCTTAGTACCAGTAATAGATTTGCCTAAATTAGTTCAACGTAGAATCAAGTCACTTGAATAGATAACCCTGGTGATTTCCCAGTTAAAATATGGGAGAATCATATTTAAATGAGAAAAAATACATGATATGAGGCAAATTAATTTGAGAATAATTATCACATCATCTGGATAATCTTCAATGGGTAAATGGGTAAACAAATGATGATATGGACACATAATATTGCTAAAATATTATTAGGGAACAAAAATAAGTGGTTGTGGCACACATGCCTTTAATCCAAACAAGAGGATCTCTGTGAGTTAGAGGCCAGCCACGTCTACAGAGTAGGTTCCAGGACAGCCAGGGATACACAGAGAAACCCTGTCTTGAAAAAACAAAAGAAAAAATCAACCAAAAAAGTTCAATCAAAACTAAGTGGATCGATACAGGATCATGACTGCAAAGCCGTGCCTCACTAATCTCACTAATGCAAGATGTTAACAACAGGAGAGTCGGGGTATATGGGAGAGTCGGGGTATATAGGGAGAGGGTTTATGGGAATTCTGTTTTACTCAACATTTCTTTCCTTCTCCTCCTTGACGATGCTTCCCTTTCCCTCCCCTTTCCCTGTCTCTCTGTTTAGATAGTTTCATCCTGCAGCACAGGCTGATCTGGGACTTGAGCCCTCTGCCCTCTGCTTCCTAAGGGCTGGGATTGCAGGGCTGTGTGCCACCACAGCTTGTGGACTTTTCTATTAACTGGATATTTCTCAAGACAGCGCTTTCACAGTAAAATCTGTCTCTACCACACTGGGATCAAGATCACAGAGTTCAGTTGATGTGTTGCTGATAACACAGATTTTATGCTCTTGAACAGAAGGTGGTTGTTATGGTTTGAATGAGGATGATTCCCATTAGCTCATAGGTCTAAATGCTTTGTCCCCAGTTGTCATGAGGGTCTTTGCCATGAGAGTCATGGACTAACCCTCTGAAACAGCAAGCCAGCCCCCAATTAAATGCTTTCCTTAGAAGTTTCATTGGTCATAGTGTCTCTTCACAGCAATACAAAAATAACTAAAACAGTATCTTGTAGATTCTGTGTTTTGCCTGGGATCCTAGACGGTGTTTCCATATGGGAAGGTCTAACAGTCTTATGACAAATCCCAGTCGATGAGCAAACACTGGGCAGTCCGCAAGCTGACATGTAACCTTAATAATTAAAATTTTGAAATACCTTTTAAAAAATTACATTTGATTTCTCACCATACTCTTCCCTCTCTATTTCTGAATTGGCCAGCAATGAATCTGGTCTTAATTTAAATTACTACCCACTGGTAAGCATGCCTGCCTATGGCAAGGTGATAAAAATTCAATTACAACAATCAGGAAACGTCTTTAAAGAATCAGCAGACACCATCCACAACTGGAAATTTCAACAACTGCAGATTTTCCTTTTCACCGGTTGTACAGGGAGCTTAAACTACATGTCACATGACCGCTGCTTGAAAATCAAGTAAGATGCATCCAAATAAGTTTTATTCAATGCAACTGAAAAGCAAACGTTTCTGTTAGGAAACTGTGGTGCTGTGTACGGAATGGTACACGCCCTCTATCTCAGAATGTGACTGTCTTTGGAGATAGTGCCCCCAGGGACAGAGTTCAGTTAAAATGGGGACAAACTGTGTGAAGACACAGAAACAGTGACAGCTGAAAGACAAAGAAAGACTCGGGAAGAAACTGAACCACATTTCCATGTTAACTTCTGTCCTCCAGGCCCCAACGTACCCACTATGGATTTGTTAGAGCAGCCAAGCCGACTGGATGCATGCATGGATTTCAGCTAGAGTTCAAGAAATAACTTCAAAGGTGCATCCATTGGGAGGAGCTAGCAATTTTGATCGGTGCATAAGAGCAGGAATCCTTGATCTGCCAGAGACCCTGGAGTGGTGAAGCACAGAGACCCTGGAGTGGTGAAGCACAACAGTGCTCCAGGGGACAATAACCAAGCATGTGACACTCACTTTAGGTACAAGAAGCACCAGTGTGACACCTAGGGAACCTCAGAGGCCATCACAGGATGACTTTGAGTTGGGTGAAAAGGTTTCTGCTTGGGATGCTAAACATCTAGGGGGCAGCACATTTATCTGTAGAAAGAGAAGAGCCTGGTTCCCAGAAAAGAGAGGATTTGAAATACTAGGGAGGACAAAAGTTCTCATTAAGTACATCGGTGCCTAGAAAGCAGTCCCCTGTGCCCCCCCCCACCAAACATACATAGTTTACTCATGACCCAACAGAGTCCAGCCAATAGAAAGGCAGCTAAGATTGCCTTTGGGTGGGTAGTGAGGTATCATTAACCTTTGCGCAGCATGACTAACTCTATAGTCCCACCTGCTGGCAGAGCTGGGAAATAGTTAACATATTGCTTGCATTTTGTCCCTGGCTTTTCCACATGGAGCTGAACCAAGCAGGGTAGGAGGGTTTCACTTATGACTAAAAGGAACATAACAATGTGTGCTGGAAAGAAACAAACGTTGCATGCACGTGGTAATAGGTGAGGAGCTGCCTTAAAATCTGCAAATCATTTTTAAAATGTATATTGTGTGTATGTATGTGATGTACATGTGTGTGAACGCACGTGCGTTTGACTGTGCATGTGAATGTGTGCAAGCACATGTGTGCAGAGGTCAGAGGGAAATGCCAGGGTCCTTGGACACTTTGCATTGAGACAGGGTCTCTCACAAAACCTGGAACTCATGGATTCAGCTAGACTGGCTTGTCAGCGAGCCCCGAGGGTTGTCCTGTCTCAGCCCCTCTTCTCCATCTAGTGCTGGGTTTACAGATGCTCAACAGCACACCTGACTTTGTGCCATGGGAACTAAACTCAATCCAACAGGTGCAAGGTGAGCACTTCTAATACAGCTACCCCATAGCCCCAAACTGCTCTTTTCATAACCCAGGAAGAGAAAAGAGGCAATTTCCACATTCATACTACTATTAAAATCAACAGAACTCCACTGTCTTCCAAACATTTAAAACAAGCTCTGTTCCTTTTTCTCTACAATTCAATATGGGGATGCTTTCACACAAAAACAAACAAACAAACAACAAAAAAAGTCTAACTGCAAGAAAACAAAAATTAGTCTGATGTTTATTGAAATGAGACAAAGGTAACTTTACCATATCTCCTTATAAAGTTCAAAGAATTGGGTACTTTATAAGTCTCACTTAAACCTGAATTCAGAAAGGCAAATGGTGCCTGTCTGTCTATATTAGCTAACACTCCCTTATGATAATGCCACCTAACACATAACCCCATCTCCGTGGCTCCCCACCACAGATATTCCTTTTAGCCTGCGGGCTGGCCAGTGTGGGTCTGCACTGGGCTGTGGGCCAACCCCAGGGTCTGGTTTGTTTTCTGTGCCTCTTAGCGTGGGACCAGCAGCTTCGCTGAACATTCTTTCCATCCGGAAGACAGAAGGACAAATGAAAATGCCCAGACATGCAAATGCGTTTGGAATCTGTTTGGGGAACGTCTGTGATTTTTCAATCAAGCCTTGTCACCGCATCGAATCTGAAGTCAGTGGGGTGGGGCTGTAGAGACACCTAGTCTACTGGGAGGCCACACCAAGGCTAAGCATGTATAGTACCCATGGCACAGTGCGTGAGAAGCAGAACAGCTTGTCAGTAATTGGAAAGAGTCATTGAGAGCACTGAGGATTAGCACAGAGTGCCTGGCCTTGCTGCCAGGTTTCTAGGAACTTTGAATATATGGTTTCTACAAACACAGCTGTGTGCCTGCTAGCTAGCACATTCAGCTTTTCTAATGGGCTGCATAACTCATCAAAGGTGCATGTCTCAAATCTTTGTCTTTTAGTTGACTGAACTATAATATAAAATTATTCCTTTGACTTTCATTAAGAGATTTTATTAAGCTAATAAAACTAACCATATATGTCAACTAGACATTTATATATCACCCAATTGCCAACCGAAGGCATAACAGAAATTCTTGAAACAAGCTCAGGGCCATCACAATATGTTAGGTGAAGCGGAGGTAACCCCAACATCACATCTTTTTAGATCAATCTATTATTGAAATGATTGGAGAATTTATGAATGTTGCTGGAAATTGAATTCTGAAAGGAAAATGCCAAAACATGACTTTGCTGTTGATTGGGGGAGCGGTGGTTAGGAATCACAGATACAGAGATGCACAACAAAGAATTTATGGCTTAGAAAGTAGAGCTAAACCCTCCCTGTAGACAAGGTGCTGTGCAAAGCCAGGCTCCCCACTGCTTAGAATGAGAGCTTCCAAGGACACGTGACTTGGCATTCGCTGCCACCCACACCTGGCTACTGCTGTGATGTGGCGGCACACCAGCACACTCTAGCTTCTCACTGTTCACCTGCACTACCTGTCCCTTTTTGACACACGGGCTAAGTTAACTAATGCAAGAAGAGACTGGCACCTTGGCCAGTCATCTCACTATCAGACCAAATCCACACCCAGATCATGTGACGCCAGGATGTGCTCACCAGAACACTCACAGAAAATTAATGCATTGGTGAGCTTGAGAAGCAGAGGCAGGCAGATCTCTGTGAGTTCAAGGACAGCCT
>LOJH01009736.1:20302-31409 GCA_001685095.1 Ellobius talpinus
GCTGTCAACCACTAGACATGGAGCCTGGGATCTGAACCTGGGCCCTCCAGGAGAGCAGCAGACCCTCTTAACCACGGAGACATCCTTCCATTTTGGGCTTATTGTTTCATAACTAGAGGTTGACAACACTACCTTTGAGTAAAAGTGACTTATTCACCCAAGGGTGTGTTTGGGGATCCATCCCACCCCCAAGCTTTCTTCTCTGACTCATGGGAAGAAAAGCCTTGGTTATCCCTGCCCACTCAGAGCCTTTAAGAATCAGCACACTCACTCACCACATCTGAGTTCCATCCCAGATAAGTAGTACATTGCTATGCCTGGAAATGAGAGTTGTGTGATACCTTTGAAAAACATGCCCTGTCTCTTAGCTATTTGGTCTATACGGAGACTGAAGACCACTTGGGTATGATTTGTGCAGTGATCTAGATCTCCATGGATACAAAACTCTACAGATGCTCAAATTTAACTTACTCATACCCCCCCATATAGCTGAAAACAGCTGTAGACTCCTTAGAACATCTAAACCCAAGTTGATACCACCTAAAAGCTTGTCATTCTGTGATTCCATATGATCAAAAAACAGTCAATATACGTTCATCACAGAGGCAATATTTTCTTACATATTTTTTGATCTATGGCTAATTGAGTGAGACTTACAGAATTCATAGATAATAAGTAAACCAAAGATACCAGCAAAAGGGGACAAAGAGAAGTGAAATTCAAGCAGAGCCAGCAGGGGCGTGAAGGAATTAAACTACAAGGAAAACTCTGGAAAGATTGGCAGAGTTTGAGGTTCTGCAGAAAGATATGGTTCAAGGTACCTAGATAATAATGGAATCGCTCCTCTAGTTAGGCTCCGGGTTGTATTGAGCTGCTGGTGTTTAAGTCCTTATACAACAAACTACGGGTCTTTGTGTGCTGACATCATCCATCATAGGTTCGAGCTAGTAGAAGCAGCAACAGCAATAGAGAATGTGAACTCTGTCCTGGCCTGAGTGTTTAGTCCATGATAAGAGGTTTCAGGCAGGCGAATTGTGGTTCAGCTATCACAGGACTTTGTCACAAAGTGGTGAGGTCTCCAGATTGCATGACAAAGGGGCACCCCTTCAATTTAAACAGCCCTGAATAGAAAACAATAGAACTAGTTCTGATTTAAAAACAAAACAAGTAAATAGTAACCACAGAGAGATTTCTCTCTTGGTCACAAGAACAGACATTAATGAAGACAGTATCAATGGATTGTCCCATCCAGTAGATGACGTTTGCCAGTCACTCTGAGCACCTACTACTCACACTGAAAGAAGAGCAGAGAGTCACACTACCCTTTACACACTCACTAATACCTCCTCATGTATTTGACTCAAAACTCTTCTGAGAATTAAAGGCGCCAGCATTTACAGTGAATTGAATAAGAATTAGACTTCTCTTTCTACTGTATTTAATGGGTAAAAGTAGTCAATTATCTCAATCAGCTTTGCTGATTTCAAAAAGTTTAAGGAAAATTACCATTGATTAATCATGAAACACATTTACCTAGTGAACCTCAGAATGAATTTAATTTCTCAATTCTTGTGCAGTATTAATTCCAGACTTCGTCCTTCCTTTCATGTGGCTGTACTGAACCCACTGCAGCCACAGGCACTACAGACACAGAGCAGCTCCACGGAGGGAAACAGGGTTGAGACACTGCCTAACTCTTTGAGAATCTAGTGTGGCTAAGAAAGTCAGCACTACAAATGGAAACAAGTAGGATGGCGATTTCTAGAATCTTCTTTACCTCTTCTTACAGAGAACCTATGTGATCACATGTGTAATTACATAAACAGTTTATTTTCATCTCTAAATACTAAAATAAACCTTCTTGAAAGATATATATGTAATATGTTATATAAATATACAATACAATGTAATCTATATCGGAACTAAAAAAAGATAAATGGGTGACCGTTATGAACAGTGTTCATGATGGAAGATTAATACATCTCTCAACATTTGCTGATACCTGTAGTTCAAATTCAGTAATGTCTGAGCATCTTATTGAAGATCAGATATTACAGAAAATGAAGACAATGAAAAGGTTTACATAAAAAAGAGAGTGTAAAATCCATATATATGTATTAAAATATTCAGATTTATTTTATCATATACATATTTAACACAGATATATATGTATTAAAATAAGCACAAGAAGTCTGTTGTCTTTTAGGTGGCTGAGAAATGGTGAATAACTTCAGTTATATAAGCTACAGACAAGATACTATAAAGCACAGTTAGCTGCTGAATTGAAAAAAGTAAAATAAGCTTTTCCTAGATTATTGGTTTGCTTCTCAGGAAGTCATAAACCAGCAGAACTCCTAAATTAGAGAAAACTTTAATTATCTACTTTGAACAGCAATTTAAAAATCAAAGTGCAATGTACTGCACTCTCAGAGATAGAATCACATCCTTGAAGGATGCAGGTGGGGGCTGCGTCTCCCCTCTGGGCCATAGCCTTCCTCCTTCATTATCCATGGACACTAATATGGCCATAGGTTCCACAAAGTCCACCTGGACACTGCACTCCCCTCAACCGATTACCATAATTCACTTGAGTAGAGAATCGCTTCGCATTCTTTTAGCTGTATCGCTTTGATTTCTGTGCATTGTTAAAAGCCAATTCAATAGCACTGCTAGTGATGTGTCTTGGAAGCAGAAACAGGCTGGCTTCTCCACGAGGCATCTTCAATGTTTGGTTTTCAACAAATTTTAGACTAACGATGTTACTTACAATGCACACTATATCTCGTGATATAGTAGAAGCATTTACACTTTTACATTTTTGAGCAGGGAACTAGGGCCCAAGGTGGCACTTTGGGATGACAGGGAGGACTCAAGGACTCTTGTTCAGATGACCAGAGTAAGAAAAGACATTTGTCCTCAAGATTCAGGGCTACAGCCAAAGGCTGAAAGGGTAGCAGAAAATTCCTATAAATTTTAATGTAACAACCATGTATGGAACACACACACACACACTTCTAATTGTGATTCAATTAATATCTGATAGTGAATTAATTATTTACACAGATAGTTTCCTTGGGAATCTAGGCAAAAATCTCACTCTGACTATACTCAATTTATTGTTCATTTCCCTAGATTTTTTCAATTTTATGTTGAGATATAATTTATTTATGTAACCATTCAATGACTTAGGGAATGTATTCTGGGTGGCCAGGGCCAGTATCATGGGTTTGTGACCTGTACTGTGCACAGGAGAGAATAATCAGAGAAAGGCTTTCCTCACCGCCATGCAGAAAATCCATAAGTGCTTCCCTAAGATTAATTATTATTTCTTTGTGTGTGTGAGCTTATGTCGTGTGTGTGTGTAATATAATGAGAGCTTAATAAACTTTCCGTGTCTGAATAAATGGAAAACGATGCTTCATATTGCCCTGACCTCCAACATCTGCCTCTTCAAGGTCAATGCTTTAAGTACATGTCTACTTTTCTTTGAATAATTCTGAGATATTTCACTTTTAAATATAGAAAAGCTTGAGAATAAATCAGAAACATACATCTAAGTATATGCTTATCCACTCCTATATTAAATTACTATAAATAAGTACAAAGTAATACCTTTGGGGTTTGTACAATCACTTTTCTTTTGAGACAAGATTCCACTTTGTAGACCAAGCTGTCTCAGAACACAGTATAGCCCAGCCTGGTTTCAAACTCAGGATCTTCCTGCCTCGGCCTCCCAACGGCTTGCACTATAGACGTGTGACATTGCACCCATCTTTTACACTTATTATTTTTACTAGTTACCATTACATTTTATTTTAATAGATGCTTATAAGGCCATCTCACAAGTGCGTCAACCTGGCCACGCTGGCTTAGTCCCAGAGGCAGTTCATTTTCCTGTTAATTCCAGGGTGAAGACTAACAGGATTAACAATAACAGTTTGGCAAGTGAGCCCAACAGCAAGGACTTACCAAGCACTTATCACCAGGATATGTGCCAGGACCTTCCCGCGTGTGTGAGACACAAGCTGGTGACTTGGAATTTGTTGTTTAGAAAAAAATGACTATCGTGTTGCAAGCCTTATTCCAAGGTGACTGAGAAAAAGCACATAGAAACCTTATCATAATGCAGAACAGAAACTAGGCCTCAGCAAATATGGTAGTCTTTAACCAACATGACCATGGCCACTTTGAAGATAAAGGATTCATGTCTTGCAGAAATTGAGGAACTTCCCAGGAGGGGAGGGTGCTGCTGTCTGAGGACACTAAGCCAGTCCTTTCGAGTTTAGATTCTTCTGTTGAGTCTGAAATATTGCTTTTGCAGGATGACAAGGTATGTGTTTCACAGTTCCTAACATAAACCATAGTTACACAGGATGAATTGTTCTTTTCTCAAAATAACTGCCATAGGGGATGGAATTTGCCTCAATGCCTGTTTATCTTCTAGCATCATTGTTTTCTCTTCAAGTCTCATCAAGTAACTTCTGCATGTTTTTCAGCCAGTAATGGACGGGACACAGCAGCATTTTCTGCTGTTTTTTCTAAACACTACTCAACAACGGAAGACTCATTTAGCTGCTGCTTGCACAGACAAAGTTTGGAAACAGATTAACCTGAGTCAGGGACTGCTGGGGTAGGAGGGTTAGTAGTATTTACTCAACAAGGATAATGCAAAAACATTTCTATTCTTTGTATACAGGTGACATCTCTATGCTGGTCTTTTAAAAATCAATACAAATTTCACATATTATTTATCTTTAATTTTTTAAGTTTCATGTTGACAATTTAGGGTGTCATGCTGGATATCCGTCTTCTCTTTGCTCCTCAGATCTACTCTGCACCCTTCCCACTGTGGGATATTGACCTGACAGAATAGCAAGCAAATTACCTAGTGTTCTCACCTTTGGGCAGCATTCTACCTGGAGCAGAGAAGGAGAGGGAGGCCAGGCAATTGTGCCCTCCATCCCTCTGGTTCAGCTTGCTTAGGCACTATCTTTGTCCTGGAGGCTCTTTCCTTAGAGGTCTCCGCCCGCCCTTTCCCCACAGGTTCAATAGCCTGGGAGCAGTAAATTTCTGGCAGCCAGTGTTACCCAAGTATCTCACTCACCCTGGTTTATTTATCTATGCTATTGACTTCTGTTTAGGTTGCCCAAAATGATGCACCCAAGTATGCTCTGGAGAGACAGAATACAGAGAGATATTTCCCATGAAATGTTTCTGAGACAGAGACAAAGATTTCAAAATATGAACTGCATTAAGGGAAATTTTATGTCCAGGGTGTCCATGGTTATCAATAATCCCCAAGTGGAGGGAATTCTAAGCAAACTTTCTTAAATATTTTTTTTCTCCAAAGCAGTGTTTGTGACAATCAGAAAAGAATCGAGGCAGGGTTTTAGTGGGTTGATGAAAATGTGCTGGGTAAGAAGGCTGCTGTGACCAGATCCTTCCCTGTGCTGTCGGAAAGGAGAGGGGAGATGCAGAGCCAAGAGTTCCACGGCAGCACAGTGGTGGTCACCAGCTGTGGAGACCAATGACACTGTTTCTTCTGCCCCCTCCCCGCCTGTCACTCATCATCACTGACTTTTGTCTCTATTCTGGCCACTTGATGTGTGATGAGAATAGCCATCCACTTTTCTGGAATGAACTAGGAGACAGATACTTCTAAGGAGTCTTCCACCATCTTTCACTACCTTGTTATTTCTTCAGAGCCTCTGGGCCCTAGCGCCAGTGAGAACAGAGTTTAATATCTGTTTTTCCTTTTCATCATTAATTGTTCCCCAGTATGTTATGAACTATTTTTGTTGCTTTGGATCAATAGCTGGGTAGGGGAGTCCCAGTGAGGATGTCGTTTGTTTTCGCATATAATGTTGCTTAGGAAACTTAACCATGCCAGACATCTGAGGGCCAGCTCAGCAACCAGCTGTACAGATTATTTTTATTCTGTTGGATTCAACTCCACTCATTTTACTAATGTGTGTCTCTCTTTCAAGGTATGTTGAGACTCTAAGGAGGTTCAAGTCCCACTAAGTACTCTCAGTATGCCGTGATTTCTCTGTTCTCAGATGTATGTACATATCTAGCTATAAATTCAACTCGAAAGCTTAAAACCTGGACGTTAAAAACTGCTGATTTGGTCCCCATCGCCCTTCTCACTGGTAGCTAGGTATTAACCAAAAAATATGGGTTCAATCTGACGTACAGGTGGGGACAGCCTTAGACTAAAACCACACGGGATTGAAGAACATCACTGATGATTCCCCTTTGTGGTCTCCCCTCCCATGAGGCTACCTCTGCCTCTGATTCCAGCACTTGAGCCACTGTGTATGGCACAGTGGAAGCCCAGAGATGTGCCTGAGAGTGAAGTGTGAAGGTGAAGGCTCCACAGGCTACCCATTCGGGCCTAAGCTCCTGCTTGCTGCAAAGGCTAGGGTCTTGTGCTATGGTTTTATCATTAAGGGAGCCATAATGGCTATCACCTCACGGCATTGCTGCCGGGTTTTACATGACTCATAGAAACAGCTGAGTAAATGATTAGCATTATCTTAGGACCTCAGAGACAGGCATTCAGTCTTCTTTTTGTAACTATAATAGTTTAAGTCCAAGTCCAGAGAGAGATGGAAAACAACTCAAAAGATTCAGACTTGAGATATTAAAAAAAATAGAGGAGTCTGAGAAGATCTAGGAGAGACACTGAGGAATTTTAAGACTCTGACATTACCAACAATGGCAGCCATTATCATCCATTACACTCCAGTCATTAAGCCCTGGGCTATGGCCACACTCAGAGCCAGAGAAGAGGAACTATATGATAATAGACACTTGACCTGGGAAGTCAGAGACACAGCCCTGGAGAGAATAAGGAACAGTTTTCCACCTTCTCTGCCCTCACTCAGGTGCCTCTCAATGGAATCTTGGCGGTGGCATTCATAGGACAGACTTCTCAGGGAATACAGAGAGGACAATGAGCATAAAAAATGGATCTCAGAAACAGACCTAGCCGACTCTGGCCAGGAAGTTAGTCATCAGTAGGACGAGAGTTGCATATGTGACCTGAGCAGCTCCCCAAATGCCCACTCAGGGCTGGCTGCCCTGGAATTGAGCCCCAAGGGCTCCAGGTCCTGGCCTTTCCGAGTAGACTTCTCCGGAGTCAGCCTGCACTTTTTGACCCTCAAACTGGGTTCACAGGGAAGACATTCTCCACAGGCTGCTTTCACATCTGTTATTTTTGGCAATCTTAGTGGCCAATTTATTCACAGCCAATCAGGCCATCTATGAAAAACTGATATAATGGAGCAATAGGATTACTGAAGTCACCAGTGTAGACATTTTTTCTCTGCATTGGTTTTGGATATGAGTCTAAGATGGCAATGATTTTGAAAAGGGAGAACTATTTTCAGTTGCCAAGAAATAGAAAATAGGGAAACAAACTCTGAGAACCAGTTCCCCACAAGTCTCTTGCCATTCTTAATGTTTTCAAAGTAAAAGTACAGATAGCTCCTCACCCCAGACAACAATTACAAGGGTGTTTGTAGAGTCGTGGAAGACAACCTTTTCCTGCTAAGGTAGAGGACGAAGGAGTTTGCTTCTCACCACACCCAAAAATGTGATTCCCTAAATTCAGCATCCACTAGATCAGTCAACCATGTAATGTGTGCGTATCATCCAATCCTGTTCACGTCACTAGGTGGGAACCCAGGGTCAGGGACTGGCAGAAAAGTCTGATGACCTCTCATAGGCATAAGCTATGCTCTGTCTCTAGCCCAGGAGACCAGGTCTTTTCTCCAACATACTGTGAATTCTCTTTGTGTATTCCCAGATTCCGTATGTTGATGCTCTTGTCCCATCTGTTAGAGTATTTGGTGGTGAGGGCATTTGGAAATGACTAAGAGGAAGGCACACATTTACCAACAGTAAGATGTTCCAATGGTAGGGATGCCTGCTATGATTTGAATGTGTCCCCCCAAATCATGGGTCAGAAACTTTATCTCTGTGCAAGAAAAGGTTACAGCATGGGACTGTGGTGGGATGTATTTAGGTTGTGAAAACTTTGCTCTTTCTATTTTTCTCTCTTTTTTTTAACCAAGATCTCATGTACCTTTGACTGGTCTCCAACGCACAACGTAGCTGAAGGTGACCTCCAACTTCTGATCCTCTTATTTTCCCCTTCCAAGTGCCAGGATTACAGGCAAACTTCGTCACACCAGGTTTTCTCTGCCTTGGGAAAGGAATCCAGCGTCATTACTGTCATACATGCTAGGCAGGCGTGCTACCAACTGAGCTACATCTGTATCCCTAAGGGCTGTACTGTGTGAGTGGATTAATGCTAATTATTAAAGAAAGTGAGAACATGGGCTATCTGTCTGTCTGACTGTCTGTCTGTCTATTCTCTCTCTCTCTCTCTCTATCTCTATCTATCTATCTATCTTTACTGAACTTTCATCATCCAGGACTATGAGATATCTGCTCCCACTGCTTCAGCTACCCTGTCTATGGTGTTTCTGTCACAGTGGCCTTAGCTGACCAAGTGTCAGAGCAGTAACCTATCTGGTCATGTTGCAGGTAAGGTACAATCTCAATGTGGTCATGGTGGTTTTGAGTATCTTTAGCTAGTTTAATAGTCAAGACTCTTTAGATAATGATTGGTGCAACAGACATGCCTTATGTATATAAGTGTTTTGCCTGCATCCATATCTATGCACCGCGTGCATGCACTGCCCATGAAAGCCAGAAAATGGCATTGGATCCCCTGGAACTGGAGCTACAGATGGCTGTAAGCCTTCATGTAGGTGCTTGAATTGAACTTGGGTCCTCTGGAAGAGCAACGAATGCTCCTAAACACTGAAGAATCTCTCTAGCCAAATCAAAAATTTAAAAATATTAAGATATCTTGACTTACAAACTATAAAAACCTATATGAAATTTCATGACTGAGATAAACCATTAGCTTCACACATTACATCATTTGCCATATGTGCCATTGTTAACACACACGCATGCATGCATGTACACACACAACCACATGGACACACACACACACCTACAAAAGTGCACCATACAAACATGGAAGTATACATAGTCTACAAGACTAAATTGATTGTGTCACAGAATCAACTACCAAAGAAGCAAAATTTGTTTGTTTGTTTTGCATGCTGGAGTGAAACCTGGGACTGGTGCTGCATGTTAGGCAAGCATTCTGCTACTGAGTTACAGCCCAAGTCATTTTTCATTTGTTTTGTGATAGCATCTTTCATGCAAACAAGGATGTCTTTGTATGTGTATATTTTATGTTGGCCTCAGATTCCTCATTCTCCTCCCTTTGCCTCCTGTGGGCTAGGATTGCAGACATGCACCATCATGCCCAGCTATCTTTTTTAAATTAAAAGGCCTAAAAGTGCAGTAAGAGGTGTGCCGCTTCTCAGGAGAGAAGCCCTGGTAAGAAACACAAGCTGCAGCTTCCACATCCACACAGCATGTTCTGATTTGATCTAAAGCTCAGGATTCACTCTGTCATTCCAATGCACATCCTTTGAGCAGCACTCACGATGCTGTCCAGTGCCTACTACTCTATGGCCATGTTTATACACAGGGGGGTTTCTGGGTCTTAAACAATTGGATTTGGCAAAGATTCAGCTTGAAGGTGAGACAGTGGATTATGGTAAGCAAGACTGCTTTCCTGTTGAGCGTATTCCCTGAGTCACCTTCATGTGAAAGAAGTCAGCCAAGAGACACGAGTTAGACTGCTCCTAGTACCAACTCCTCCAAACCTAAAATGGCAATGGAGATTCTATAACCATGCTTCTGCATGCGCAAGCGTTGCATGCCCTTTACTCTTTCATACCTTGTGATGTTTCCCCATCTCTGAAGAAGAAAATAGCATAACTGTATATATGAAAGGGCTGCACACCATGAAGTGCCATACTCTTACCACCAAAGGGAAAAAGAGATAAAAGATAGAGGTATACAAATGCAGAAAATAAAGCCAGTATACTGAAGAGCTAATCCTCTTTTAAGTCAAAATGGTACCACCTTGGAACTAGAGAGATGACTCAGGAGTTAAGACTGTGCGCTGTTCTTACAGAGGACCGGGCTTTCACACCCAGCATGCATATTGGGTGTGGGGATCCTAAGACCCTGTAACTCCAGTTCCGTGGGATCTGACTCACTCTTCTGCTTTCTGTGGGAACCAGAATACATGTGGCATATACCCCACACACATACACCTAGACATACACACCATACAGAGTGACACACCAACACACAGAAACACACACACATACACAAACAAAAATACACCAAACACAAAAATACACACATACATATAAACAAACAAGATACACAGAAATATACACACACATACTCACAGAAATACACACATACACAAAGATATAGACATACAAATTTGCACAGAAACAAAGATAAATATAGACACAGACACACACACAAAGTGACATGACAACACACAAAAACACATGCACATACATAAAAACAAAAACATACACAGAAATGCACACACATACATACAAAACACATACATAGAAACACACACATATATACAGAAATACAGATATACACAAGAATACAAACACAGTCATACACATACACACAGAAACATATACAAAGATAAATGCATACACACACACAAATAAAAAAACCAAATCTACATGTTGGAGGGAGGTTGCTTGTTGGTTCCTGGCTGCCCAGCTAGCTTAGACCCGAAATAATCACATAGAAACTGTATTAATTTAATCACTGCTTGGCCCATTAGCTCTAGCTTCTTATGGGCTAACTCATATTAATTTAACCCATTTCTGTAAATCTGTATATTGCCAGGTGGCTGTGGCTTACAGAGTAAAGTTCCCAGCATCTGTCTCTGGTGGCTCCGTGGCTTCTCTGACTCTGCCCTCTTTCTCCCAGCATACAGCCTAGCTTTTCCTGCCTAGTTTTGTTTTGCCCTTGCCATAGGCTCAAAGCATTCTTTATTTATTAACCAATAAAAGTAACACATAAACAAAAGGACCTCCCACACCATCTACATCTTGACATCCAGTTACGCCAACACCATTTGTTGAAGATGCTTTCTTTTTTCCATTGCATAATTTTAGCTTCTTTG
>LOJH01009737.1:20731-34262 GCA_001685095.1 Ellobius talpinus
ACTCACTTTGTAGACCAGGCTGGCCTTGAACTCACTGAGATCCTCCTGCCTCTGTCTCTCAAGTGCTGGGATTAAAGGCATGCGCCCCCATTGCTCGGCCTGGTAATTTTCTTTTCCCTGGGTATTTTTCGTCTGTGGTAGGTTGAATATGCAGTTGCAGAGTCCGTTGGTATGGAGGGCTGACTATCTCCTGTGGCAGTTGTGTTGAAGAGGCCTTGATGAACAAGACTGACTTAGTCAGCAGGGTATGGTGGTAGATGTTTAACAATCCCGGCGCAGGGGAGGCTGGGGCAGTAGAACAGGGTTTGAACCTAACCATAGGGAGAGTATCCGAGGGGGGGGGGAATGAACAAATAAAAGAATGTCCTAGCCCTTGGCTGTTGGAACTTAGAGTTTAATGGGAATGTGGGCTTTATACAACCAGTGATACAACAAATTGATTTAACTTGTTTGATAAATACAAATGAAAGCATTCTAAGAGTGTGTAGAGGGATTTTCAGCTTGGGAGTAGGAGAAAATGAACAAGAAAAATACATCCAAGAAAGCTATTCAATGTCAGAACCCAAAGAAAATGAGATCCCTGGTTAAGGGAGAGGAGAGTGGGCCTGGCAGAGGGAAGGGGCTGCATCTGTAAAAACTGATAGAGTAAGAAATTTGACTCAATCCAAGATGGACAGTGATGGACCAGAAGGTGGCACACACCTTTAATCCCAGCATTTGGGAGACAGAGGCAAGTGGATCTCTGAGTTTGAGGCCAGGTTGGTCTCCAGAGTGAGTTCTGGGACAGCTGGGGCTATTATATACAGAGAAACTCTGTCTCCAAAAACAAACAAAGCAAATGATGGACAGTGATGGAGTGATTTGACAGTAGCAGTCCATATAGACAAAGACTGAGCCATACTTTTTTTTATTTTTTTTTTCAAGACAGAGTTTCTCTGTGTAGCTTTGGAGCCTGTCCTGATAGAGATCCACCTGCCTCTACCTCCCGAGTGCTGGGATTAAAGGTGTGTGCCACCACCGCCCGGCTTGAGCCATACTTTTGAACTTTAAAAGCCAATATGGGGCCAGTGAGATGGCTTAGTACTTGCCAGCAAGCCTGACAACCCGAGTTCAGTCCCCTGAACCCACATGGTGGAGGGAGAGAACGACTCCTGCAATTGTCCTGTGGTACATAAATATACCATCACATATATATATATATATATATATATATATACACGGTAAATAAATGTAAAAAAATTCAATAGGCTAGTGTACATAGGCCTGTGTCCCAGAATGAGTGCCTTTTATTGTTCCCATCTAGAATGCGGATTGTTGATGATGATGTGGGCTGGGCAGCTATCTCTACCACTAAGCCGGAAAAGGAGGAGGAAGAGGATGGAGATTTGCCTGTGGTATGTATCTTGGAGTCTTGTCAGGACTTTGAAATGATCCAGGTGTCTCATTCTTGACTCCCCAGTGTGGGCTAAAGCTGTAGGGGAAAGCTGAGCAAGGAAAGAGGTGACACAAAGAGCTGTCTAGTACTGTTTTTGTCTATGGTGCTCGTACAAATTATCCCAAAGTAGTGATTTGACTGTATGGTGATGTGAATGTGATGAATTTTCAGCAGAAGGTTTTGAATTTTGATCTTCCAGCCTAGCACTGTTCGGGTATGATAGTCAGGTGACCAGAGGGAGACACAAGCAATTCTCTGCATGCAAGGATGACTTAGGTAGACTTAGTTTATTGAGTACCAACCATGTACCAGGCGCTGCCAAGCGAACACAAAGGATCTCATTCAGTCTTCAGAGCAGTCCTTTGAGTCCCGCTTTTAGAAATAAGGACATTGAGCTCAGTGATGGGGCTCACACCTTTCATCCCAGCACTCGGGAGGCAGTGGCAGGCAGATCTCTGTGAGTTGGAGGCCAGCCTGGTCTCCAGGACCGCCCAGGGATAGAGCTCAGAGTAGATTATATGAGGAGTGATGGTGGGACTTGGGGAGCAGAAGTAGTACAGAGGAATGATGGCCTGCGTTTGAATTCCATTTTTACGGTTGGCTAGCCTAGGGTCATTTTCCTTCTCTGAGGCACAGTTTGCTGGTTGGTGGCCTTGGATCTTTTTTGGCAGGATTATGGTAAAGAACTGAATAGGAGAATCATGCTTGCACAGTTGCTCTATATAACTACAGCCACGTTGAAGGTCTCTCAGTTGGAAAGGGATTAGAGGTCAGAGTTAGGACGGAGGAAAAGAAGTTCTCTGAGGGCAGATACGGGTTCAGTAAAACCAAGAATGTTCTTTTGCTGTTGCAGAATACAGGGACTGACTTGAAAGGTGAGTTCTGCATCAGGGAGGATTCTATGAGTGGTCGTTTATCATTGATCAGGAAGATTGGAAGCTGTCTCTGAACGTTCTATAATTTGGTGTATGGCCAGTAGTTCCCTTTAGTTGGATTCAAGACCTGTCATTGTGACAATCACAGGAAAGGCTTCATAAGGGCCGAATCTTTGATTAGCGATAGGCAGGTTAGGAAGGCCATGTTCTCACTGTGCGTGGAGACTAAAAATGTGGAAGGAATGAGCTTTTCACTTACACGTGGCCGTTGTGTGCCAGTACGATTACTGAGAAGGTTTGTATGATTTTATCTGTGGAGGGAGAGTGACTGGTCAGAGGAAGGCCTGCAGTCACTAGAGTGACAACACTGCTGCCTGTTTCCTGATGCCACAAGGGTAAGTGGGCCCTGTGTGTGTGTGTGTATGTGTGTGTGTGTGTTAGGAGCACAGGCCCAGGTTCTTGTGACGAGTGCTCCTTGGCCGGATTCTGCAGTCTCTTACTGTAGTGTCCCACTCCTGCAGGTGGCTGAGTTTGTGGATGAGCGTCCAGAAGAGGTGAAGCAGATGGAGGCCTTCCGCTCCAGTGCCAAATGGAAGCTCCTGGGAGGTGAGAGTCAACAGCAGATAATCTAAATGTCTGGTCTATAGGGCAGGTCCCTATAAACCTTCTTGCTTTAGAGCAGTGGTTCTCGACCCCTTTGGGAGTTGCCTATCAGATAGCATATTACTTCTATATTATTTCGTATTACAAATTACATTATAAATATTTATCTTACAAATCATAGCAGTAACACAATGACGGAAAGTAGCAGTGAAATAATGCTGTGGTCGGGGTCACCACAACCTGAGGAACTGTGTTAAAGGTCACAGCGTTAGGAAGTTGAGAACCGCTGCTCTAGAGGAATGCGTTGCTTGTTTCATTGTGTCAGTGATTATGAAAATTGGGGAAAAGGTGTCAGGACTTCTGGAGGAGGACACGGGGCGTTAGAGACTGACTTGTTAGACCATGACTGTTTAGAAGCCTTTTAGCCCTGTTCCTCCCTGGTCCACAAGAGGGAACAGTTGGTAACAGCAGAACTTTGGAAGGACCATATGAATAACAGGAAGAGCATGGAGGCCCAGGCTTCCCAGGCTTGTGAGAGTTAAAAAATCTGTATAAAGCCTTGCTCCACAGTAGATAACAGTTAATGTTTGATTTTTTTCTTTTTCTTTTTTTCCTGATTTCCCCTCTTAAAAGGGGAGCATAGTGACATGGATTAAAGACTTAGTACATTTCATTTTGATGTGTACAAGTTTAGTCACTGTGAGGAGTAAGTAAGCCTGTAAATGATCTAGACTGCATAGCAACAGGAATCACTGGAAATGAGTTGGATTGGGAGTGAAATGACCGGGATTGGGGCATGTCTCCTCTGAGTAATGGTGGCCTTAGGGGATCCCCAGAACCTCTGTTTTCATGTCTGTTAGACACGATCACCTGCCCTGCTTACTGTAGGAGTACTATGAATAAATGTGCTTTAAGTGCTTTGCTCACTGGGGTCTTGGGAGGAAGTGAGAGGAGTTACTCTTTAGGTTGTCTGTGAATGCTGCTTTGCTGCCCCTAAGCACAGGAGCCAGGTAGACCTTATGGGCTTTTCCAGTAGTTCAGAGATATGTGTTTCTGGGCCATGTTTTCAAACTGGGTGAGATGTGCACAGTGCTCTTGTGGGGAATCTGACTGCTTGCTTTTGTATTTAGACCACAGTGAAGATGGACATTTCCATCATGATGAGCAAGATCTGTCTTCTCCTAGGAGGGTTCGTCATGACACCCCGGATCCATCTTCTAGGAGGGCCCGTCATGACACCCCAGATCCATCTCCTCCCAGGAAGACCCATCATGATACACCAGATCCGTCTCCTCCTAGGAGGGTTCGTCATGACACCCCAGATCCATCTCCTCCCAGGAGGGCCCATCATGATACCCCAGATCCCTCTCCCCCAAGGAGATCCCGTCATGATACCCCAGATCCCTCTCCCCCAAGGAGATCCCGTCATGACTCAGAAACATCTCCTCCTAGAAGGGTCCGCCGTGACTCAGACGCTTCTCCCCCCAGGAAGTCTCATCGTAATTCTTCAGGTGTATCTCCTAGGAGAGGCCATCCTGGTTCCTCAGGTGTCTCTCCCCGCAGAAGGGCCCCTAACCACTCCCCTGACACAGCCACACATAGGAGGACTTTTGACACTTCAGACCCACAGCCTCTCAGGAGGGCCCGTCATGACTCCCCTGATTTGGAACTGTCCAGAACCAAAAGTAGTAAAGCTGCGGAAAGATCCTCTAGCAAGACTGTACACCAGAGGGGCCTGGGACCCTCTCACCCATCACTCTCCAAGAACAGCAAGTACGGGCAGGACTCTGACCTTTCTCCACGGAAATGGCAAGCAAAGGCTCATGTTGGAGCTAAGAAGCAGCTTGATCCTAAAGGTGAGCATATGGCTCTTTGTAAGAGGAACTTGATCTTGTGAGTATGAAAGTGAGTTTCTTTGGAAACATTTTGAAACATGAGAGGCTAGGCGTAGAGTTAAAAACTCCCAGGGGTAGGGAGGAAAGTTCTTATGTGCTCTTGCTCACCCTTCTACCCCATAAAAAGGCACTGATGGGGCAGGCGAGGTGGCTTTGTGGGTAAAAGAATTTTCTGTACCAGTGCAGTGAAAGGAGAAAACCGACTCTTAATGCTGCCCTCTGTCCTCCACGTGTGGGCACCTGCACTCACACACACATACAGTAATAATAGATGCAAATGAAAGCTGTGAATAGAATGCACAGGAAGGTTTTCATGAACTGTCATTCAGACACCATCATTGTTAGTGTTGTAGCCAGGGCCTTGGGTGCTTTCTCGCATGCATGAGCCTGGCTGTGCAGAGTGTACCTGCTCTGTGTGATCATGCATGAGCCTGGCTGTGCAGAGCGTACCTGCTGTGTGTGATCTTACTTGCTCCCTCCACTCAACAAAGTTTCTCTGGTTTGTAGGTATTGTTATGTTACTGTGATTTTCTTTTTTTTTTAAACCTTTTTATGTTATATAAATTGACTCAGCCATTTTCCTGAGATTGCATGCTTTGGGTTATTTCTAGTTTTGCTCTTAGGATAGTTGACAGTCATCCTGTACATATACTGTTGGAACAACTATGGATTGTTTCTTATCTTAGATCTCTTGCAGATTTAAGTGACAGGTTCCTAGAAAGCTGAGCAGTTGTTTGCTAGGTCAGAACGTGTGGCCGTTGCTACAACCTGGTACCCACTACAGGAGGTGAACAGTGATACTGTCATCAAGAGCAGACCTATGCATTTGTTCTAGCAACTGTTTTGATTTTAAAGTTAAATTACTTTTGTTGGAGAAGGAGCGGGCTGTGTCCCGCTGCTCAGTCTGTAGAGCATGAGACTCTTAATCTCTGGGTCGTGGGTTTGAGCCCCACGTTGGGCTCCAAACTGTTATAGAAGGGGCGGGCTGCGTCCCGTGCCTGGTTAGCTTAACCCCCGAAATAACCACAAAGAAATTGTATTTATTTAATTACTGTCTGGCCCATTATATCTAGCCTCTTCTTGGCCAACTCTCACATCCTGATCTAACCCATTTCCATTAATCTGTGTATCACCATGATGTTGTATGTCGTGGCTTACCGGGAAAGATTCAGCGTCTCTGATCTGGCAACTTCATGGCGGCTCTCCCTGTCTGCCTTCCTCCTCCCAGCCTTCTATTCTGTTTACTCCGCCTACCTAAATGCTGCCTTATCAAAAGGTCAAGGCAGTTTCTTTATTCAACCAATGAAAGCAACACATAAATTACTTATTATTCTTGAGTTTGAGGACATCAGCACATACTCCAGGCCTTCCTGACTCTGCCATACCACGAGGGCTGACTCCAAACTCTTCTGTTGACTCTGGACAGAGTGGCAGTGGTAGACCAAAGTATAGATGAATGTCTGAAATTTCACATACTTTTCAAAGTCCCCAGACACTGGTGGCCAGGACACAGAGCCCCTGACTTTGTTCTCCGTGTTTCCTGTGCTTGTTTTATGTTTTTTTTATAGGCTGGCCGAGTACCCCAGTGTGGTAAGGTTTTCTGGTTTTTTTTTTNAGCCTGTCCTGGAACTAGCTCTTGTAGACCAGGCTGGCCTCAAGCTCACAGAGACCTGCCTGCCTCTGCCTCCCAAGTACTGGGATTAAAGGCGTGTGCCACCACCACCTGGTACGTGATAAGTTCTTACAAATATTCTTCCAAGGAGGTTAATTTATCCTCCTTTTTTCTACCTGTGCTGGGATCAAAACCAGGGCCTTACATACTTGGTTCACTTTACCTCTGAACCATCCCATTCTTTAATCCCTAGGTTCTCTTAACCCAGAGATTTGACTGCCTTTCTACCTAGGTGTCTGCCAAAAAGCCTCTGATTCAGACCTTTCTCCTCCACGGCAAAAACAAAATCCAGGACACCAGGATTCTGACTCAGATCTGTCACCGCCACGGAATAGACAGAGACGCCAGAGCTCTGACTCTGACCTCTCTCCACCCCGGAGAAGACAGAGGACCAAATCTTCTGATTCTGATCTCTCTCCTCCTCGAAGGAGTCCCCATCCTGGGAAGAAGGTAGGGATTTCCAGGACATGTATCTTTATCAGACACATCTATCCTCCCATCTATTTTTACAGACACCAAAAATATTGCAGCCAGAGAGTCAAGATTCAGTTCAGTAAGTCTGAGTTAAAAGCACTTCTGGAACTTCTCTCTGAAGGCAGCATGGCTCTGACTCATTTGAGCTGGACATGTAAGCAGAGGCTTGGGGATGCCTTATCCAGATGCTTGAAGGTTTGAAGGCTTTGCAGATACTGCACAAAATGATGCTCAGAATATCTTGGATTATGGACTGCTGTGTATTTCCAGTTTTGGATCAGGAGTAACCAGCTTATACCAGATTTCCTAGGAGGCTCCGGCCTTTTATAGCCTTGTAATGCCACAAGTTTCAGTATCTCCAGAAGCATCCCTGGTTTTTTTTTGTTGTTGTTGTTTTGTTTTGTTTTGAGAGTACTCCAGGGCTGCCTTGAACTTCAGACCCACCTGCATCCTCCCACCTGATAGGATGATCAGGCCACCACCTGTTTTCTTAATAATAAGCTGAGGCTTACAGCTTGCAGAGTGCAGTTGGAAGCACAGAACCCCAGGAAACCAATCATAGCTTTAAATCCTTCTTGTGCTACTTAGTATCTGTGAAATTGGGCAAGAAACTTGATTCCTTTAATCCTCAGCTTCCTTTCTGAAACGTGCATAGGTGAGTTCAAGGCCAGCCTGTCCTGTATGGGACCCTATCTTAAAAAGAGAAAGAAAGCTTGCATGTTCTTAGCCTCTTCTTCTTTGTGCTGTGTGTTTGTTTCTCTTTCTGTTTACTTTAAAATTTAATAGTATAAAGTGTTTCATGAGATTAGAAATTCCTCCCTATGGTGTGAGCCTGTGGTCAATAATGAGAATATGAAACTAGAGGTTTTGGTTTGGCTATTGCTGATGATCAGACATACAAGCAACTAGCTGCTTCATGGTGTTGACTGTTGCCTCTTCTCTTACACAGACTGCACACATGTATTTCTGTTCTCTTGCACAGGCTGCACACATGTATTCCTGTTCTCTTGCACAGACTGCACACATGTATTTCTGTTCTCTTGCACAGACTGCACACAAGTATTTCTATTCTCTTGTACAGACTGCACACATGTATTCCTGTTCTCTTGCACAGACTGCACACATGTATTTCTGTTCTCTTGCACAGACTGCACACAAGTATTTCTATTCTCTTGTACAGACTGCACACATGTATTCTTGTTCTCTTGCACAGACTGCACGTATGTATTCTGGAGCAAAAACTGGGTTGGTGACTGATGTTCAGCGGGAGCAGCAGGATCTCAAGAAACAGGACCAAGACACCATAGCCCTTGGAGGTACAAACGAGAGCATTCAGGGGCCACTTCCAGCTCGTGTAGCTCTCTGTCTTTTCTGTTTTTAAGTGTGGCTTATTGTATTTGCTAGTTGAAACTTTTCGTTGCTTCCATGTGTCTACTCAGGTTTTTGTGCAGCACTTTAACCTCAGTAATCCAAGCGCTTCTTTCCCTGCCATGTGCATATGTTGGTAGGAGCCACTGTGGCCTGACTGCAGTTCTTACCAGCATGAAGATCCCAAGCAGCTGGTCTTGAGTGCTAGAATGTTATTTGATTGTGATGCTTGGTGTTTATTTTTAAAAATATGATTTCCCATCATAGCTCAGTTTGAATTTGCTGAAACGGTGTTTCGAGACAAGTCTGGTCGGAAGAGGAATTTGAAGCTGGAACGCCTGGAGCAGAGGAGAAAAGCAGAGAAGGACTCAGAGCGAGATGAGCTTTATGCCCAGTGGGGCAAAGGGTAAGAGCACCACTGAGCACAAAGCTGATCTGGGGATGAGCCTCAGGTGCTGAGTCTCTGAGAGATGGTAGGCTCCTACCTCCAGCTGGGATTCTGAGCTTTTACATTATTAGCCTCTGCTGCTACAAAGAGGAAATTCTGCAGAGTAGCATTGCAGTCCCTCAATGTAGGAGGAAATGGTTACCCAGGATGCTTCTTTTTTTTGCCCAGGCTTGCCCAGAGCCGGCAGCAGCAGCAGAATGTAGAGGATGCAATAAAGGAGATGCAGAAGCCTCTGGCCCGCTATATCGATGATGAAGATCTGGATCGGATGCTGAGAGAACAAGAGAGAGAGGGGGACCCGATGGCCAACTTCATTAAGAAGAATAAGGCTAAGGAGAACAAGCACAAGAAAGGTGAGACTGGGAGTTGCCAGAGCTGGAGGTGGGTTAAGAGGACACAGCTTTCAACAGAGGAGCCTGCCCACAGCTGTAATGCCTGTTGAAAGCTTGGGTTCTAAACAATGGGACCTCTCATGAAGAATTTTCTCCCATTGCCATCCAGCTCTGAATCAAATTATGACAGTAGCTAATTTCTTTTTTTCTCATTTTTGTCTTTAGTGAGTCCTCGCTATAATGGTCCTGCACCTCCTCCCAATAGATTCAATATCTGGCCTGGATACCGCTGGGATGGAGTGGACAGGTAGATGTGATTTCTGTTTTTCTTCTCTCTTCTGCCTAGCTCTTTTTTTTTTCTTCCTTTGACACGAGGTTTCTCTGTGTAATGTTGGCTGTCCTGAAACTTGCTCTGTATACCAGGCTGGCCTTGAACTCACAGAAATACAGCTGCCTCTGCCTTCCAAGTGCCAGGATTAAGGGTATGCACCACCACCATCCAGCCTTCTTTTGCCTGCCTTAACCTTTCTTCTGTTTTTATTTTTTTGTTTTTGTTTTTGAAACAGTGTCTCACTACATAGCCCGCTGATCTCAGCTCATGCACCACCTCCTGAGTACTGGGAATGCAGGCATGGGAACCACAGCTGGCTTTGTGCCGTCTTAGATCCATCTATGCTTGTCCCCACTCTCTCCTGCTTTGTGTGTGTCAGTTTTAAGGTTTGGGGTATTTCTCCTATTCCTTTCCATGTCCTTTCAAAAGCTCAGGACAGATAACCGAAGCAGCTCTGACAGGACACACTTTGTTTCAAACATTGGCCAGAGGATGAGCGAGGCTCGTGTGCTGCATCCTTCTCTGTGTTGTGTCTTTACCAGGAATTCTCTTCACTGTCCTAGGAGGAAGTCCGAGGTAATGTCTGAGCCCTGCCACCTCACGTGGTTACTTACTAGTGCCTCACTTGAGTACTCAAGAGACTTCCTGACTGCCAGGACAGCTCCTGCCCACTGCCAGTCGCAGGTCCCATCTCAGTGCCCACACGGGACATTAGCATTTAGTATGATGATTCTCAGAGTTGTAAATCTCAGGACCCTGTTATACTCTGTGTTAGTGAGATGGCTCTGTGGGTGAAGGCACTTGATGCCAAGCCTAATGATGTGAGTTCAAGTCTTGGGACCCACGTCTTGAAAATTGTTCCTTCCTCCACACATTCATTTGAGTGTGTGTGTGCCCATATGAACAAATATAAATATGTAATTTTGAAAGAAACTATTGAAGATCCCAAAAAGCTTTTTATGTTGATTATATATTTATAGTCACTATATTAAAAATTTAAGTATATTTTTAAAAGCATTTATTTACTATGTAAAATAATAAAGCTCCCATATGCTAATATAATTACTATTACATTTAATGAAAAATAATTATTTCCCAACAAACCAAAAGGACAGAATTGATTTAACTTTTTGCAAATGTAATAAATGTCTAGTTTATAGTAGAGAGCTAGATTTGGAATTTGTCTATTGTGATGTGTTTAGATGAAGTGCAGGAGGGAAGTACAGCCTGCCGTGTCACCAGCAGAAAAGGGAGGTATAAAGCAAAGAACAAAACCTAGCTCCTTACACTTTTATGTGGGTCTGAAACATGCAAAGAGCTTTTGATAGTTTTGCATTAAAATTTATGGTCTTTGTGCCTTTTTTCTTTTCTTCGAGACAGGCTCTCTCTGTGTAGCCCTGGTACTCACCTGGAATTTTCTTATTATAGACCAGGTTGGTCTTGAACTCATAGACATCTACCTGCCAAGTTATGGGATTAAAGGCATGTGCCACCATTGCTTGCATACACAATTTATAGTCTCTTCCCCCCCTTTTAAGTTTATTTTTGTATGTGTCTATGTGGGAAGAATGCTGGGGCAGCCAGAAGAGGGCATCCCCCGAGACTGGAATTACAATACGGTGCTGGGACTCAAACGCAGGTCCTCTGGAAGAGCAGCCAGTTAGTTATCTTAATCCCTGAGCCATCTCTCCAGCCCATGGACATTTTATGCTTTGCATCTTTTGCTCATGCATGGTATTATTGCATGTATTGGTCGTGTGTGACATGTAGATCTGCTGAGTTTTCAGACCTCCAAATGGTGTCGTTTTCACTGTGCACTGTCAGAAAATTGCCTGGTATACTGAGAAGTTTCTCTGAAATGCACAATGGATTGGTCCAGGATATTTTCATATTCTTTTGAGTCTCCCTTGTGACTGTTGCACTTGATATACGTTCTGCAGTTACTTGGGAAGATGGCACTTTATAAAATCTGTTAGGCTAATGTGGCATTGGAGTTTCCAAAACCTGTGGCCTGATGTCTTAGTTGTTTTCTGTCAGTTGCTATCAGTTGTGTTTTGTTTCAGCTGGTTTGCTTCCAGAATTCCCATTTGATGGCTTGCATATCTCCGCCGAGATTTCCCATCTGCTTACCAATTTAGAGACAGCTTTCTCTTTTTGGAAAATATATACATTTTTTTAAAGGAGTTTTGAGTCCTTTTTGCTGATTGCAACATTCAATTCACAGGATTGGTTTCTGTTGATAGCCTATTGCTCTCTTCCTCCCCAATCTCTCCCCTCTGTTTTGGGGATAGGACCCCACTCTGTGGGCTAGTCTGGTTTAGAATTGGCTATGTAGCCCAGGCTGGTCCTGAGCTCAAGGGTCCTCCTGCCATAGCCTCTTGAATGTTGAAATTACATGCTGGTGACACCATAATTGGCTAACATTTTCACTGTAGGGTATCCTGTGCGCATGCATAGTGATTCCCCGAAGCTCACTGTGGAGTTTGGGATAGATAATTGGGTCTATCCCCTTTGCAGGGTCTCTGTCTCAGGATTTAATTTTGTAGCATATCTTCCCACTGCCACTAACACCTCAAGCTAGTCAGGCCATGGTTCTGCCTGTGGCCTACTTTTGCTGTGTAGATTGAGAAGTTGCCCTCTGGCAGAACGACTCCCATTGGATTTTTTTCTTGCTTTAGTACTCACCCATGCCTTCAATTGCAACTTATTTTGTGCAGGTTTTATAATTGCTGTTTGAGGGTTTGTATCTGCTTCCCACCTTATTCTGGCCTAAGGCGTTGTCTTCTGTCCCTCAGGCTGTTTCTGGAATCTAAGACTCCAGTTCTTGTGGGTAGAGGCTGTGGTTGCTGGCTAGCTGGCTGCTGTGCTTTTCTGGTCACACTGCAGTTCATTTGGCAGGAGGGTGTTCCTGAAGTCTTACTTGCTTCATACCCAGAGGTGGCTCTTGTTGCAGCTGCTGGCTGTTGCCGCTGAAGGGCTTACAATGCTGTTCATTTCTCTGGCTTTCTTTGCACACCAGACTTAGAACTCTGCAGACCTAGTTTTGTTGTTTGTTTTTGATTTTTTGAGACAGGGTTTCTTGGTATAGCAGCCCTGGCTGTTCTAGAACTCACTTTGTAGACCAGGCTGACCTTGAAACTCACAGAGATCTGACTGCCTTTGCCTCCTGAGTGCTGGAATTAAAGGTGTGCGCCACCATGCCTGGCTAATCTAGTTTTTTTTTTTAATTATTGTTCATTTAATCTTCTTTTCTGAGTATGTTTTTCAGTCATTTTGTCTCCTAGAGTTCTCGTGTGTGTGTGAAGGTATGTGTGTAATATTTCGTATGTGTACAAATGTTTTGTCTCATAGGAAAAATTAATAGAAAGGGGTGGCAGTGCAGAGAAAGAAGGGTGGGGAGGGAATTTGAGATTTGTGGTCCACTCACCGTTTACTTAAACCTCACCCCTTAATTGGTTCCATAATGACCTGTTCTTGGTTCCTTGTCATGTATTGACCCCGTCTTGAATGACCCTTTCTCTGTTAGTCTCTGGGGTTTCTCAGTTCTCCATCTGTAGCCCCTCATTGTTCTTCAGGCTGCCTCCAGCCGCTATCTGTCTGTCTGTCCATGGTTCCAGATCTGTATTCTGACACAGACTAGTGTGTTCATCAGCATGGTGGAGTCTTCTGTCCATGCATGTTTGAGGTGCCTCAAATGCAGCTCACACGTACAGAGCATACTCCTCTATGCTTGCTTCCCTCCTGTGCTCGTTAGCCTGTGAGATGGCATCCCCATTTATCTGGTCATTTGGTGACTAACTGGTGAGGCACACTGACCTCCTCCTTTGACTGTGACTAGTCAGCCAAAATCCTGCTGATTTTGCCTCTCATGTTCCTGTTGCCATCCTTGGTACCACTGCCTTCCTCTGTTGCCCAGGTGGCTGTAGTAATTTTCTTGCCACACATCTCCAGAGCACTGTCTTTGAAATGCAATTTTAACTCATCTTTCCCCAAAGAAATGTTTTTTGTTTGTTTGTTTTTGCTTTGTTTTTGAGTTAGGGTTTTTCTGTGTAACAGCTCTGACTGTCCTGGAACTAGCTCTTGTAGACCAGGCTGGCC
>LOJH01009738.1:0-12340 GCA_001685095.1 Ellobius talpinus
TCTTTATTAATTAACCAATGAAAGCAACAGATAGAAGACACTCCTACATCACATGCTCTTAACTGCTGAGCCGTCCTTCCAGCCGCTCAACAGGTACAAGTATTTCAGATGAGAAAGGACCATTGTTCGAACATCTTGCTTCTGAAAATTTAATGAAAACACAACAAATGGATGATAGAACATAAAAAAGAAGAAAAACTAGACGTTCTGGCCAGGAGGTTCTACCTACCATCTAAATAATGAAAAGCTCGGGAAACCAAGGAGATGAAGGCCTAGATGGCCCAGGAGCTACAAATGTAAAAGGAGCTCAGGATGTATCACAGGAAGACTATGAACCGGATGGAACATGGAATCACAAACTAGGACGTGCCTGAAGGAGACGAGAGTTCATCAACAGAGAGAAGTGATTGGGATAAAAAGGTGACTGATATAGAGAAAAGAGGGCCCCCTCCCCTCAGTGATCTCACATCATTATTGTACAGATTTCTGCTCTGACGGTTAGCTCCATTTTCTTTACTTACAGTTAAATCTTTCATACAGAGGTAATTCCTAACTTTAGGGAAGACGAGAAGGGTATATGAGAAAAATCTACTTTAACATTGAATGACTCAGTTATAGTCCCACACTGTCCTGACAAAATTAAGAGTTCAATAAAATTCCCAACAAATACAATAATACTAGGAGAACAAGGGGATGGAAATAAGTGTGTGCAGTGAGGAGAGAGGGGCACAAAGATCTGCATCTTCACTTTATGTGCAGGAAATCAACACATAGTTCCTAACACGGCAAGTCAAGAAACAGCAGTGACGCATGTTTCCTGATGACATGAGGAAAGCATCAAAAGAACCTGCGAGAATTAGAGGAGAAAATCTCTAGGACGAGAAGTAGGACATGAGAGGCAGTCATGGAATTCAGGACAGGGGACTTGGGTTTTTCGTAAAAGGCTTTGGAATTTCCATCTGGCTCAAGTCTCATGTATGTCTGACCTTAGGAAATCACAGAAACATTTTTTTAACTGTAAGGAAAAGTAAAAATTTCCAGGACCTCCCTCACTTTCTCAGTGTGATGTCAGAGATGGAGATCAGCTGGGTGTGCACAATGGAAGACACACAACTGATGGTGGTCAAGGCAGAAACCTCTGAGACACAAGGGCTAATGACCAGCACAGGATAAACCATCAAAATGAAGCTGAAGGCCACTGTGTTCCTCAACGTGTTTGCAAAACTTAGTATGACTATTAGAGAAAACATAGGTCCTTTCCACAGAAAAGGGCTGTCATTTCCTGGATATTTGGCAGAAGCACGGGGCTCCCGACATCCTAAGGAAAATTGCCTGGCAAGCTCAGGGGCTGTTGCTCAATTACTTTGATTCATCTTTCCGAAAATCTGTACCCTTCCTCGACCATGATTCCCATGTAAGTAATGCACAAACACTGAGCACTGTGTACCAAGAGATGGAATGAGGGTGATCTCCTTGACTTACTGACCTAAACACAAGCTGGGCTACTTCTAAGCTATGAGAATTGATAAGGTACACCTCAATATGCAGTTCTGAAATCAACTGTTATTCTTTAATAATCTAGGTAAGCAGACAACAGTGAGGACCCTAAGAGAGACATACATAGTTCTAATCTACATGGGAAGTAGAAAAAGACAACATCTCCTGAGTAAATTGTGAGCATGGGGAACATGGGAGAGGGGTGAAGGGGAGGGGAGAGGCAGGGAGAGGAGAACAGAAAAATGTAGAACTCAATAAAATCAATAAAAAAATCTAGGTAAGTCAGAAATTAACATTTCCTTGACAAGGCAAAAATTCAAAAGTACAATCAGTGATTAATATCCTTCACTGCGTTTGGAGGGTTTTCTTGTTTTTGATATGGCAACGGCAAAGCTTCCGCTGCATCAGGTTAGATTAAGTGAGGATGTGGTCATCAACACCATAGCCACTTCCAGCCTACCCACAATGTACCAATCTCCAAATATGCAAAGCCCAATGGAAGGTACTAACATGGGTATGGCATGAGAGAAGCCTAGTCTAAGGAGAAGAGCAATGTGCAGGTGAAAACTATTTCTCTTCCAATGCAAAGACTATCTATAGACAATCACTCAAGTCCTTCATTCCAACTCCTCCCGAGTGCTAAGGGCTTATCAGCTTACATCCTTGCCCACGCTGGCCATTGCCTTGCCCTCTGGTATGTTTCTTATCACAGGCTTATCTATCCTTTCTATGTCAATAAGCATCTCCTGTAAAGGTAAGGTTTCCTTTCATAATCGCAATACCATTATGATACTTTAGCAAACCAATATTAACTCAACAGTAGGGAACATATGTGTGGTATATATTTAATCTTTTTTATTTGAGGGCCATGTGTTATATATATACACTTGTTAGTACAGGTGCGTGTGTCAGAGCAGCGACAGCCAACTTTCCTCAACTGATTCCCTCCCTTTATTACTTTGTTTTATTCTTTGAGACAAGTCCTTGCTGTGTAGCCCTGACTGCCTGTAACTCACTATGGAAACAAGGTTGGCCTCCAGCTCAGAGAGGTCCATCTACACCAGACTCCCTCCACAGCTGTGCCCTGGCTTCCAGCTTTATGTATAAGACAGGGTCTCTAACTGAACCTGAAACTGTACTTATTTGGCTATGCTAGTCAATTAGCTTAAGAAATCTGTTGTCTCCATTCTCAAACTACTGTCTCATGCTGGGGTCAAAGCCACTATGTACACTTTTTACATGGGTTTGGGGGGTCCTCAAGCCCATGCAGTCGGTACTTTACAGATTTTCCTGGCCCTAACTTTTTCTATTTGTCTTTTTTTAAATGTTTTCATTTTGTTTCCTGCTCAAATTAAAGTCAAATCCCACCCGCTGCATCTGACTGTTATACCTAGGAAGAGCTTTAAGAAAGCCACAGGGACAATGTGCCTCAGGGGACAGCCACAGAGATGCTCATGACTCCTAGTAAGCTTGGCTTACTTTTCTAGAAAGACAGTTGAGACGGTTCTTTGAAAGCAGGCCAAGAATATAGAGTACAACTTGGACGACTCTCAGGTTTTAGATGTCAGGCTATACCCACCCAGGACACCGAACTAAACTATTCAGTTTTTGTTTTGCTTGGCCCTAGTTCAGCTGGAAATAAAAGAATTTTACTTTCAGCTTAGCTGTAAATTAGAGCTAATAATAAGATACTCAAGGGCTGGCGAGATGGCTCAGAGGGTAAAGCACTTGCTGCCAAGCCTGAGGATATGAGTTTGATCTCCACGACTCTAGTAGAAGAAGAACACTAACTCCTGTAAGTCAGCCTCTGACTTCTGTATGTGAGCTTTTACATGTACACACAATAAATAAATGTTAAAAACTAAAAACAACCCTCAGGAGAATAACATACTCCAGATTACCTGTCCTGCAGTTGCTCATCCGTTAGCTGTAGTCCCTGCTTCAAGCTCAGGTACCTGTCTTCCCTCAGCAGCCGTGATCCATCATACAGGCTGAGCTCGCGGTCATGGATTAGTCTGATGGGGGGAGGGGACAAGGACAAATTAACAACATTATGAGGGGCAGATCTCAGCCAATACTTAACTGTGCCTATAATTGTGGGTGGGTGAGCCTAACAGTTCTGTTACATGTACTTTTCACAATGGTAACTTGGTCAGTACCATTCCATGTTATCCTTGGCAGATGTACTGAACTCTGTCAACAGAGAAGCAATCCTAAATACCAGAGATAAGTATGAAGGAGAAGAGGCTGGAAGAAGGGAAGGAGGAAATAGGAGGCAAAAAGAACCAGCTGAATTGAGTGTCTCAGGTCAACCCTGGGGCATCCATTCAAGGGCAAGCCAGTTATCACACACTCTTGAATCCAATGTAACTTTCTTGTGGGAAAGTATCCAAATATTTCTACTGTTGAAAGTGCAGGATTTAAAATAACAAAAGCCTCTAAAATGAAATAACTACACTACAATTTCATGCGGAGTCCTGAAGTAACCTAGCTTTCCATGCAACATAAGACACTCCCATTAGGTACTGCAACGGTCAAAGACTAATGCAGAAGTTTTGGGCACAGGCAGTCCAGTCTGTATTCAAGTCCAACTTTGCACTGACTTACTGAATAATCAGGGAAGGGAGAACCATTCCACTTCTCTAAATTTTATTAGAAAATTAAGGCAAAACAATTAAGGCCAACCTCATAGATTTAGTGTGAAAATTGAACAATTAATATAAAATAAGATGCTCAACATCATTTCTCTCAGTCTAGACTAGAAGTTAGGACCTCTGGGCAGTATTTAAAAATGCCCATGTTCAAAACTCTGGCCTGGATTAAGAACTCCAAGAATTGGTGGGGATGAAGGCCAGGCATTGCTGCGGAACAATCTTTGTACACTGTGAATATGTATTACTCTCAATGGTTAATACAGAGCTGACTGGTCTATAGCTGGGCAGAAGAGATTGGGAGGGCGAGCCAGACTAGAGGGATGCTGGAAAGAAGAAGGGTGAAGTCAGAGGAGTAGCCAGCCAGGTGTAGAGTAAGGAAGACATGCCACAGAGGTAAATGCCACAAGGCTTGGGGCAGCACATAGATGAATACAAATGGGTTAAAATGTAAGATCTACTTAGTAATAAGCCTGAGCTATCCACCAAGCATTTATAATTAAGTATCCATGTCGGTTATTTGGAAACCAGGGCAGGAAAGAAAAGTCTGCCTACACCATTGGTATTTTTAAAGTTCCATCCTGCAAGGCACAGTGCAGGCATGCTGCACTCTTTTGTACTTGGTCAGATAGCTGAGAGACAGTCAACAAGAGGAGACGTGTTTTCTTATTTTGTGTTCACATTTCTATGTTTAGCAGAGAAAAAATAAATTGCAAGCCTAAGAAATGTTTGTGGTAAATCACTAAAACTTCGTGATTACTATTTTTAAACCCACACAAACTGAATCAAGATTAATAAAACACATTTGGAATCTTTCATTGCATTTAGAATCTGCAGCTTGTCAGCGATAAAAACTGTGGTTAGCTAGTTGAAGAAATAGCTCATTTCATTTCTTTGACACTTCCCAGTAAGTTAGATTAAAAGTCATGTTGCAGAAAAGGAATGAACAGCATCTAACCTTTTAAATGACACAGGCTATGAATATTTTCTGCAGAAATTACACACAGACTATTCCAACATTAGATTCTAGGATTCTAGAGTTCTTGAAATGTGTGGACAACTTTTTCACATTTAAAACAAAAAAATGGTAGTTACATAAATGTTCATATCCATGCCACATGAGTGAAATAAGAAAATAAATATAAATTTTATATTAAACCTTTGTCTCAAAAGTTAAAAAAAAAATCCTACAAGCTCAGGCCCCAGTGAAGGTCTGGGATGATTTCTAAGCAGTGTAGTTAGGACAAAAATCACAGCTGCTTCAGCTGTGTGGCTTGATGCTCGTATTAACCCATGTATAGAAGTAAGCCTTTTGAAACCACTGCCTATGGGCTTTCTTCCTTCAGCTCTTAGTGAGCAAATCTGGCTGCCTTATAATCATGTGTTTATAACAAAAATATTAACGATGCTTTATTCGACTTGAGTACAGAACTGTAAATTCCTCAGGATCTGCATAACCCAGGTGTAGGTTGGCACAGAGACCCAATTGTGACACAAACCTTTGCAATACAGCTAGCGTGCCAGTGTTGACCCGGTGAATGCCATCCAACAGGACCAGCTTGCCTTCCCGAGCAGCATTCACAAGGGGTGAGGATCGCCAGGCAGTGTCACCATTGGGGAGTGTGTACCGCTGTTGTAGCAGGTCACGTGCTGTCATATCCTAAAGCCAATCACACACACAGCAAAGAACACAGAGTTGGTGTTACACACACGTGATGCTTAACCTTGCAGACACATGTGATGCTTAACCTTGCAGACACATGTGATGCTTAACCTTGCAGACACATGTGATTCTTAGCCTTATAGACACATGTGATGCTTAGCCTTATAGACACTTTTCTATGCACAAAACATTTCTCTTCGCACAGCATTATTTCGAATAACAAAATATCATCTCAAATCCAAAAAGAAAGTTCACTGGAAAGCATTAGTTTTTTTTTCTAATTATTACACATTCACATGATGGAAGAACACACATGGGAGAAGCCAGGTCAAGTCACCATTCAGAAACACTTAGTCTATCTAGAATGGGCGGTACTGGCAAGTCTGTTATGGGGGTGAGCAACCGCTTTTTTTTTTTAATGGAGTTGAGGCCTGTTACACAGAAGTGAATTCACAACCGGGACTAGAAAAGCTAGGGAGGTCATAGGTACTAGCAGGTAAGCCACTGCTGCTGTTTCATTTACACGATACACCCATCAAACTGCCTCCCAAAGAACTGTGCTTATGCCCAGAGGAGTGGATTCGTGAGCCCTGGTCACAGAAGCTCCCGTCTGCAGTATTGAGAATAATTGACTGTTGACCACTCAGTCATAAACAGAACTCCTTCAATGCCCAGGGAATCCTGCAGAAGGAGGAATGGAAAAGATGTTAAGGGCAGTGGGAGGAAAGCAATATGGAGTGCTAACTTCCACATTTGGCATTGCTGCTGAACTCCTCATTTGCATCAGCTGTGATTATCTGTACAAAATCTGCACAAGATTGGGCCTATAGACATCGTCATAGGGGAGAGGGTCTCATGGGCTCCGCCCTTCCCTGGAAATATGCACACTGGCTGGCAGAAGCAGAAACATTTTCTTCCATGGTGTAGCCACTGGTGTGTCCATGCTCCCGTAAGAGAGCACACTGAAACTCACACACTGACATTTGGGTCATTCCCCTCCCCCACACAGAGAGAGATAAAAGTGGAAGAGAGGCTAGTTGGTAAGATGAAATCAATCAGCGTAAGTCAGAAGGGAACAAGAGAGGGTAACAAGGTCAATGTGATAAAATGAATTATATACATACATAAAAATGTCACAGTGAAATGCACTATTATACGTGATAATAAAATACAAAAAGTAAATAAAACTACTATAAAAAGGTAATGACAAAAAATATAAGTAGGACTGGATTAAATCAAGAAGACTTTTTAGATTTGTGTGTATGAGTGTTTTGCCTGTGTGTATGCATATTCACCATGTGTGCTTGGTGTCTTACTAGGTCAGAAGAAGAAGGCATCAGATCCCCTGAAACTTGAATCAAAGATGGTTATGTGGGTGGTGCTGGGTCCTCTACAATATCAACAAATGCTCTTAGCCACCGAGCCATCTCTCCAGCCCAATGAAGACATTCTTAAACATAACATTCGAATCCAGCAACCCCACAGCTTAAAAAGCTGTTTCTGATAAGGTGTCAACACTTGGCCTTATTCTTTGTGGTGATCTGAATGAGAATGGACGCCATAGGTTCATATATTTGAATGCTTGGTCCCCAGTGGGCAGCACTGTTTTGGAAGGATTAGGACATGTGACCTTGTTGAAGGAGTTGTGTTGCTGGGAGTGAGCATGGAGGTTTCACAAGCCTCAGTCATTTCCAGTTACCCTCTCTTATTTGTGGATGAGATGCAAGCTCTCAGCTGCTGCTCCAGCACTACGCCTGTTGCCATTCTCCCCACCACGATGGTCATGGTCTCACCCTCTGAAGCTGTAAGAAAGCCTCCAATTAAAAGTTTGCGTTTTTTTGTTTTTTGTTTTTTTAAAAAGATGCCTTGATAATGGTATTTTGTTAGGGCAATAGAAAAGTAACTATGACACAGTTTAATAGTGTCTTCTCTTCTTTGATAAAATACAATATAATAAGATAAAACAAATCCATCACATTGAGGCTGGGCAAGGCAACCCAAGAGCCCCAAGTGGAAGAATTAGAGACACTTGTTCACACATTCAGGAGTCCCATAAAAATACCAACCTGAAAGCTATAATACATACACAGAGGACCTGGTACAGACCTGTGTAGGCCCTGGGCTTGCTGCTTCAGTCTCCGAGTTCATATGAGCCTTGCTCAGTTGATGCAGAGGGCCTTGTTTTCTGGTGTCATCCATCCCCTCTGACTCTTACACACTTTCTCTCCTCCTCTGAGAGATTCCCTAAGCTCTGAGGGGTAATAGTGTTTTCTAATTGTACTAGGAATTTAAACTTTATACAAGTTGTGTGGGTAGTATCGCTTCATAGCTGTCAATGGCAGCTAACAACAGCCAAGACTAAATGTATCTATATCATCAATGAGAAGGAACATGGGGGGGCACTCTCCTCCCAGGGGCTGTGCTACTGAGTCCTAAGCTGTTCTTGTGCAAGGAAAATTAGGTGTAAATCAAGTCTGTCAAGTAGATCATTTTCATAATAAATTTTAAAAACCAAACATATGAGTATATACACACACACATATATATACATAACATGCATATGACCTTTTAAATTTTAGTATTAGAACAAATTAACTTAAAATTCTCAACATTAATTATTCCAGACAAAATATTCACTACAGAGTCACATCACATACTGTCCCAGAGGCATAAAATAAACACACACCTTAGCACAGGGCTTCAAACCTAGGCTATATTCCAGAAATAGCTGGAGAAATTAATAAGCTTAGGTTCCATCTCCCGAAGAGTCAGACTGAGTAGATCTAACCTCCCGGCTTTTATCAATATTGCATTTGTAGCTCTGCAATGCCTCTGAGGCAACACTCTTTTATAAGAAATGAAGTTAATGTGAAACTGTGTTTCATTTATTTATGCCTGTCGTTATGCTAATAGTACTTATGAGGTTGTACGAGGACACACACGATGCATAACAGAATGGAATGAACTAAAGATGAGGAGACAGAGGAGTGAGCTGCCCTTCCTTTAAGCACTCTACTACCAGCTCTCTGGGTAGAGGGCTTATCCCACACACAGGAAGATGCAGGAAGCTTGCTGACATGACCCCAGCACTGCCGCGGCTGTGAGAGCCTGTTGAAAACGGACGACAACCAAATAAACAACAAAACCCACTCTTGCTGGAACTCAGAGAGGTGGTAGCTGGAAGAAGGCAGCCTGACATATTTGCAAAAGAAGTGAATGGACACTGTGTGAAAATCCTAGGTCCACAATGAAAACTGGTAATACACGGGCCTGGTTCAGCTATAATCTTGTTTTTGTCCCCAAAAATGAGACGAGGAATGTCCTGCCTCTGGCATAAGAAGCTCAGGGTTTTGTTATTGTATATTTTGGCAGTAGAGGTAATTCTTTACTCTCAAACCAGCAAATCCTGTATCACAACTCTGCACACGATATTAAAACGTTCCATATGGTCCTCACCCCAAAGCACTTTACTATCAAGTTACTTCACACAGTTTACAGCAGCCACATCACTGACACTCACCTGTAATAACACAATTCTAATGGTTTTTCAACATCTTGTTTGTTCTTTTAAAAAAATAACTATTCATTTCTGTATTTTATGTTTATGGATGCTTTGTCTGCATGTATATCTACACACCATAAGAGGGTACCAGATCCCATTATAGATGATTGTGAGCCACCATGTGGGTGCTGGGGATCAAGTCTCTGCAACAAGTGCTATTAACTGCTGAGTCATCTCTCCAGTCCCTCAACTGTTTTTATGTATGATCTATTTGGCTTTTAATTATCTGATATTGTTTTAACGTTTTTATTCAAAATATAGATATGCATAATTGGGAATTCATATGTACATGTGTATATATATATTTCTTATTCTTCCTACCTATATGCATGCTGGTAAACTGAAAAATGAAGACTTTTTTTAAACTTACTTTTTATGGACATCTTGGAAGCACATTAATAAAATTATAAGAACAATGAATGTTCTCATTTTTGTATATATTTTCTCATTCCTGAAACCTCTGAACTTCTGAGAATAAAAATAGCACTAATGATATCATAGAGCCCAACCATTTCCTATTCTGTATTTCCTCAAAACCTTTAAAGCAGGACATGAAATTAGTGCACTAAAAGCTTCCATTGTCAAACTTAACCATAGCTCCTCCTTTTAGATTTAGTGAGCACCCCTGAACATCTCCTAAGGTCCAGTGTCCTATTAAACGATGCTATTTTGAAGCAAAGAAAGTCCATGAAAATGGAATCATGTTAAGAAGAAACATAACTGCCATTCATGTATCCAAGAATACAGATTTGAACTTTAAAGCAACAATATGCCTCTGATGTCTTCAGAATGTTTGCACAGTCTTAGCTAATTTTTCCAACATGCTTTTAAGAGACCCAGATACAAATCATTAGTCCAATAAGAAAACCATGGCTGTTTACCCAGCAGCTGGAATTGTATTAGAAATGAGTTTCAACTTAGAATGTCATCATAAAGAAAACCGACAAACTGACAGTGTGTTGTTACTGTATAAAGGAAAGCTAACTGTCTCTTTTTGAATATAAATACTGACGCCAGAACTATAATTTTATACTATAATGCATATGTAATTTTTTGGCAAAGAACTAAAAATGGCATTGGCAAAAGTAGGGCATCGAAGTACATACAGACTAGGCTCTCAGGTTTAAAACGGTACCTTTAAGGGGGGGAGGGGAGGGGCGGACAACAGGGTCTCACTAGTCAGTGGACCGGGAACTCAATTATGTAGATCAGATTAGCCTAGAACTCAGATTAGAGATCCACCTGCCTCTGCCTCCCAAGTGCTGGAATTAAATATGTGCCATATTCTTACCACAAATATGAACTCGGAAAACTGACAGAAAGCACTTAAATTGACTTTCAAAGATTTGCTAATATATTGAGGACTATAAAACTAAGAAACAAAACAGGAAGCACACAAAATATATTGCAAGAACAACCACAATTTGCATGTAAACTGTAATATCCAACATAAAGGCTGTCACAAGATGTGTGTGGTAACACACTGACACATGCCCATGATTGCAGGGGCACCCAGAGTTGAGACCTGACTGGGGTACATCAGAGAATGTTGTTGGGGAGGGGGGGAGGCACTTCACTGCAAAGGCAGCAATAAATTTCAGGAGAGGAGATTCCACAGTAAGAGCTAGTCTCCTTGACAATCCATGGGCAGATTTTAGAGTGAAGTGCTGCCAACTACACAGGTCCAAGGCTCACTTTACAAACCAAACCCTCAATTTAAAAGTCACAAAGTAGTGTCTGATGTTAACTATGCCACAAAAAAAATAAATCACTTAAGTTTTTAAAAATGGCTTTAATCATATCTACTTGTCAGTGCTACTGCAAAATATCTTTAAATATACACATAGAAATAAAGCCATCCTAGTTAGGGGATGGGAAGACAGCTCAGTAACTAAGAACACTCTAGGTTCTCGCGGGGAATTGAGGTTTGGTTCTCATAGTGGCTTACAATTCCCTGTAACTCCAGTTCCAGAGGACCTTATGCTGTGCCTAGCTTCTATGGGCAACAGGCAAACACATGGTACGCTCACAGATATGAAGGCAAACACGCACGCACATAAAATAAAAAAACACAAATCTTTTTTAAATGTCTTAGTTAAAGTAAGAATATCTCTAGGTGGATATAATTCTTTATCCATTTAAAATATTAACAAATGACATTTGTTATTTCTTATTTTGGTAAGTATTTTGATAAGTAAATGCTACCAACTATTCTGGTTTTTGAAAGAAACTTGCCAGAATTATGTAGGCTTTCTAAGTCTACCAAACATACAGATATAAAGACAAAGCTATATAGATAAGAGATAGCTATAAATACTGATATATAGTTGTATAGATATAGATACAGATATCCTATCAGCCATATAAACACTAAGAACCTCTGGGATTTCAGTGAATAAAAGGAATACATCAAGATTAGTTGATAATACAAGCATCCAACTTTAAAATTGGGATTATGTCCATATCAATGAAAGAAGACTACACAAGGATTGCATAAAGACAACAGGATAATAAACAAAGCCTGTTTACAGAACCTAAGCAAGCGCAATGGTTAGAATAGAGTGTGTCAACAAGTTTTCCATCTATTATAAAGTTCTGATAAACTTCCCTATGCTCCTCCTCCTTCAAGTTCTTCTTTTAAAGAACTTCTCATTTTCACATAGAAACAAATATTCACTTTTATGTGCATGATGAGATGCTGGCTCAAAACCATGACTGTTTTGGCAACTTCTCTGTGGACAGCCGCTGATTTTTCAAACACACACCTCTATCCATGGAAACCACTAGGGTCTATTAGATGATCTGCCCTAGTTACAAACTCACTTCATAAACACAAAACAAAGTTCTCAGGCTGGTAACATGGCTCTGTGAGCAAAAGTAGCCACTGCATAAGTCTGTCAAACTGAGTTCAATACCTGGAAACTGGAAAAAGAAAATTGACACTCTCTCTCTCTCTCTCTCTCTCTC
>LOJH01009738.1:12460-28125 GCA_001685095.1 Ellobius talpinus
TCTCTCTCTCTCTCTCTCTCACACACACACACACACACACACACACACACCCCTTCCTCCGCCTTCTCCACCTTCCTCTCTGTTATACACACACACCATAAATTAAATTTCTCTGGTTACAGCTAATCAAGTCAGCTATCTTATTAATGATGAATTTAATAAATCCATTATTATTAATTTTATAAATCCATCTTATTAATGAAGGATTTAATAGGTTAATAAATTCATGACGGAATCAACTAAAGGAAATGTTACTAAAGCTTCAAACTAAAATAGACAAGGGTCAGAGTGGGTGTAAATAATTTACCAAATTGGATGAAAATAGCCAGTCAAACTATCTCCTGATATCCTTTCTATACTATATGGGCTAGAAAGTCTTTCTTAAAGCCTTTGCAGCTAGTATTATGTGAATGAGCCATGCTCTACCAAACAAGGAAGGTGGTAGCAAACAGGGAGACAGCTTCTCTTCTAAGGGCAGCTGTCATTGAAACGCTCCTGGATCTGCCATTCTAGACTGGACAAACTCTGTCTTTCCCCAGACTGTAACCCAGTTAACACCCTGTAATAAATCTCTCCTAGTATTAGCCTAAATGAATATTGTTATCCACAAACCCCCCCCACAACTGAAGGATGGTATTAAAGAATTAAACAACCAGACTTTACCCCAACTACAAACTCTACAGAGGGGCAGGTAAGAATGCACCAGCAAATGCTAGATTAAGCATCTGTACCTACTATCTTATAGGAGATTAATTTCCAAAATCAAATACTAAACAAGATCAATGCTTATACAAGTATGTGATTACCTGTTTGGTATTCGGCAAAAACATCTAGATTATGTCATTTGATCAAACCCAACATCACCCAAATCCCTGCTAGTCTGCAGTGTGAAAAGCAGCACTGAAGGAAGGGCGGTTTTCAATTATGCTATTTCGGTAAGACTTCAATCTAATTTTGTACCTTCCTTATTATTGGGGATATAAAATACCCTTAGAATTAAATGGGACTATGCCTGGCACCTGACAAGAGTTTAAAATAGCTGAATATGAATCAACTATAGAAACAACATACAAATATTACGATTTGAATACATTACAATGTTGTTCAAGACCAGGCATGTGTTCTGAGACTTGCGACCTTTAGCAATTTCATTGTACAAATGTCACTAAGCATGCTTACACAAACTTGAATCAGATAGCTAATCACACAACTAGGCTGTATGTGATTGTATACATAGTACACCTACTCCTAGGGCATGATGTTCAAAACAACATGAAATGAACAGCCATTCGTTATAAAAAAAAATCATGGACATATTGTTTGCTCTGTATTTTGAATGACCAGAAGCATAAACAGTATGATTACACCAGCTCTACAATGAACACATGTTGCTATGATGTCATGAGAGCGATGATGTCACCAGGCAATAGAAGTTTAGTTAAGCATCTTACGATACCATATGATACTGATGAAACAGGGGTGGTCTGGGCTAGCTGATCACTTAAAAGTAATCAAAACTTTTCATATATTCATTCATTCAAAGCCACGTATATAACAGGTTGAAAGCTTGTACCTGCCGGTCACTGTTGTAGGCGCCAAGAGCACAGAAGTTAAAAAGATAAGCACGCAGTTCAGTTTCCAGGGGGATAGGGTAAAAATAGACAAGAGAAGGGAGGGAGAGACACAGATGCGAGAACACCACATAACGGTCAGTGCCACACAAGCAAAGGCGACATGACAGCAATGCACTGGTGACTCATGGCCACGTCTCTAAGGGCATTCACACTGAACTAACTGTCAAGAGAAAGCACACACCCGAGGAGGGTATTTCAGGTCAAGGGAGCAGCACAGGCTATGAAAAGGGCCTTGACGTAGGGAAAAGCCAGACAAATCTAAGCAGCCAGTGAGACTGAAGCATAATGAGCAGAGGGCACATCCGGAAAAAGGCTGTAGCAGCCACCAAGGGTCGGGCCGCACAGAGCCCTGGTTCTCAACCCCGGCTGCTGCTAGAATTTAAAACATTCAAGTTGGGCTTCACCTCACATCACTTACTTCGGTCTCTCTGATGGCATGTTCTGAACTGGGAAGTTCTGAAAGACCCTTAAGTGGTTCCAATAAGCAGCCTCACTGAAGGGGGCTCATGAGCCAGAGTCCTCCTATTCTAACACAATGGCAACATTTTAAGTTCTAAGCAGGGAAATGACAAAGTCTGATTTACATTCTCCCAGGTGAATGGTTGTGGAGTGTGATGCATTCGACTTAGATACCTACAAACGCTCAAGTGATATGACACGCTTTTCAAAATTACAGAGTAAAATTCCATCTGCCACATGCATTTGCATCAAAGCTTCATGGATGCAGGGCTGGGGGTTAGCATCACAGACTGGGCCTGCAGTGGATTCTGAACACAGCAAAGGATGAAGACTGATCCCTGGCACTGGCAGCACAGGAGACAGAGGAAATCTAAGACATGTGCCACTGTGCCACGGCTTCAGTACTTGACAACTTTTCTTTGGCTGGCTTAATGAATCCCTTTGGACACCGTCCTCACCAAACAAAGCTGCTGTCCCTGAATTTCCCCTCCACGGGAGATTCTGTAGGAAGCTGAACATCTGTTTACTGGGTTGGAAACTGGAACACACTGATGGATTCAGGGAGTTGCTTAGGAGAAAAGTGGGGACTCTCCCTGAGGAAGCACCAACAAAAGGCTGGCTAAGATTTGAAAACTGAGCTGGCTGAACTACCAGGGCACCTTTTCCAAGTTGCCCATCTTCCCACCAATCAGCATCAAAGGCATTTATTCCCCTGTGCCAAGAGAGGCTGATTTTCACTCAAGAAAGTCACCAGGAAAGAGCAAAGGAAAGCAAGGAACAAGAGATTTACAAAACAGAAAAGCAGGACAACATGAAAGTCCTTATCAATTATTACCTCAAATGTAAATGGTCTAAATTCTTCAGATAACATAGCTTTGCTAAACATACAAGCAAACAAAAATAAGCCCCTCTATATTCCAGTTAAAGAGATCACATCAGCTATAAGGATTTACACATTCTAAAGGTGAAATAACAGAAAATTTGACAAATTTTAAATGCCAACCAAAGACAGCAGGAAAGTATATATATATATATATATATATATATTAAAATTATGAGCTTTAAGTCTAAAATTCACAAGAGTCAAGAGATTATATAATGATAAAGGAGTCAAGTCAATTTATCAAGCAAATTTAACTACTGTAAAATATGTAAACCTATCACTTAAACACTGAAATTCATGAGGCAATTAGTAACAGATCTGAAAGGTGAAAAAGTGACATTACAGTATTAAGGGGATTTCAGTACTCCACTTTTTAAAATGGACAGGAGGGGCTGGAGACTTGAGTCAGCAGTAAGAGAACTGGCTACTCTTGAGAGGATGCAGATTCGATTCCCAGCACCAACGTGGCAACTGAGAAGCATCTGTAACTCCAGTTTCAGGAGATCCAGTGCCCTCCCTGGCCTCTGTGGGCACCAGTCACAATGTGGTGCACAGGCATACACACAGGTAAAACACCAGACATATTAAATAAATATATCTTTGAAAAAGACATATGCTCAGTTTCCCAAGCTCCAGTGGATGGTCCCACACACATGCACATGTGTGTAACTCTAACTGGACTTAATGAGTTAGACATAAAGTTGAGAAAAGGTATGTTGCACAGAATATGGGGGATATTGAGGGGACAGAGAGAGGTGGAAATCATCATAGTTTGTTGTGCACATGTGCGGATTAATAAAGAAAATTTTTATAAAACAAAAATGGATAGTCATATAGATAGAAAATCATTGTGAAAACAATATCCTTGAACAAAATAGAATACACAGACCTAACAGATGTGCATAGAATTTAAGTCCAACAGCAACAGAATGCACATTCCTTTCAACCACATATGGCCCATTCCCTAGACTGGTCATATATTTACTACACTATAAAAACAAGCATCACAAAATTTAAGAAGACTGAAATTGGGGCTGGAGAGGTTGCTCTAAGGTTAAAAGCACTGACAGGCTGCAAAGATGTATCAGCTGTTTAGAGGCTAGACTCACTTGCTAACCCTTGAGTTTAGTTCCCAGGATCCACACTGGACAGTTCAGGACCTGAAACTCTAGCTTCAGGGGATGTGACACCCTCTATGGGCACAAACACACACACACACGTAAAAAAAATTAAAGATTTAAATCATACCTTCTGACTACAATAATATGATACTAGTGATCAATAATAAGAGAACTATCAGAATTATAACACAATCATGGGTGGCTTGGAGGGATGGTTTGGAGGTTAAGAACACTGGATGCTATTCCAGAGGACCTGAGTTTGATTCTCAGAATCAACATGGTAGTTCACAACTGGCTATAGCTCCAGTTCCAGAGAATCTGACATCTTCTTCCGGATTCTATGGGCACCAGGTATAGACAAAGTGCACAGACATACATACAGGCACAATACCCATACACACAAAACAATAAAATTTAAATTTATAAAATATGATTGTGAATAGCCAGTACATCTAGGAATTCAAGGAAATTAAAAAAAATACCCCCAAGAGAAACAGAAATGGACACAAAACACACAAAAACTTCCAAGTTGCATCAAAGCCATCCTAAGAGGGAAAAAAGTAGCAACAGACGTGTTGAGGAGTCTGGGGGAAAATAAAGTGGGAAGTGGAGGTGGATATGATCATATTCTATTATATACATGTATAAAACTTGTAAAGAACAACTTCTATGGCACAAGTAAAAGGATCTCAGAGAATCAATGCTGAACTCTGGGAAGCAGAAAGCAGGGACTAACTTCATAATTTGTGAGAGAAAGGACATTTTAAGGCTCGTGGAAAGAATAAATGAGAGTAGAAAACAACACTATGTGTGTGTGTATGTGTGTGTGTGTGTGTAGTTCTGTAGAGTCAAAAAATTTTACCGAGAGAGAGAGAGAGAGAGAGAGAGAGAGAGAAGGGAGGAGAGAATATATTATAAACAACAGATATTAAAAAACAATCAGAAGACTATCATGAATATTTTCATACTCCACCTCCCATAATTGTACAGATTAGAAAAAATTAATTCTGAAACTATACAGCCATCCATGAAACAGAAACCATGACAATAACCAATTAGTTACCAAGACCTTACTAGTAGAGAAAAGCTAAGGATCTAATGCCTTTACTAGTAAATACTTTCAAACATTTTAAATACTATAAATTATTATAAAATACTTCTGAAGACCAGAGTATAGTTCCAATTCCCTGCCTGACACTATAGGCAGAAAAAGCAATAAAAAATTGAGATTTACAGGCCAATATTCCTGATTGCAGTGAAGGGAAACAGCTTTAATAAAACATTAGCACGCTAACAGTAATGCGGCATTAAAAGGATTGTACAGTAAGATTCAAGGTATTTAAGAACGGCCTATTGAAGACTCAATATATGCAATCAATAAAAGTGACACAGTCTATTAATAAAAATATTAAAATCACATGGTTATTTCAATACACACTGAAAGGCATGAAACAAAATCTTTATTCTTTCATGACACAGAATTACATCTAACATGCTCAATGGTGAAAAGCTAAATGCTATTCCTCTGTATTAGGCAAGAATAATAAAGACATCTATATCTAAAGAAGTGCAATAGTTTGCTTCTAGATGACATGACTATATACAGAAAACCCTAATATTTCATCCCCTTAAATTATTAGAACAAAATCACAGAGCTGCAGGATACAAAACCTATACACAAACCCAGCTTTCCAGTTTATCAACATCAAACTATCTGTAACTGTATCACCTATAATAACAGCTCAAAGGATAGTAAGAATAAATTTAAAGGAGGCAAAAGATTAATAAACTGAAAGCTATGAAACAGTCATGAAATAAGTTAGAGACACAAATAAATGAAAAATATGTTCGCAGATTAGAATTGAAAAGTCCAAGCTAATCAAAGTAACCTACAGAGTCAATGCAATTACTAAAAAAATTCCCATGATCTTTTTTACAAAAAAGAAAACAGTCCTTTTAGTCACATGAAACCAGAAAAGATCGAAGTAGCCAAAGCAATCTTCAGTAAAACCAATAAAGCTCAACAAGCACACTATCTGATTTCAAATACACGGCTACAAGAACCAAGACAACACAGTACTGCAGTAACATAAAGGCCTATGGACTCAGACACTTAAAGACATAGCTATTTGTGTCCACTTAGTTTTCAACAAAGATGGCAAGAACTGCAATGGGAATGGTTTTTTTCCATAGAGTCCTGGAGAAATCAAGGATCCACATGCAGGAGGGGTGCTGTGCCTTTTATCTCACAGCACATGGAAAACCAAAATGAACCAAGCCATGCATGGAAGAAACGAATGGGCTGTGAAGTTGACGGAAGAAAGCATGAGCAAACTCCTTACGCTTGCCTAGGCGAGGAATGTGGGGTTTGGTTTTTGTTTTGTTTTTTTAACACGACACCAAAAGCAAGGGCAACTAAAGTTAAGTTAGATAAATGGAATTACATTAAACTAAAAAATTCTGTCCCGCAAGAGGGACAACAGATCCAAGAGACAACCTATCAAAAGGGAGGAAATATTTGGAAACTATGTATCTTAATAAGGGTTTAAATGTCAAAATAGGACATTAAAAAGGTTTAAATAGGAAATTAAAACCAATAGCAGCAGAACATAAGAAATATAAGAAAATAGGCAAAAGACACGAACAGTACTTCCTCAAAAGAGGATACACATTGGCCTAGGAGTAAAGTTCAATAGTCAACATCATACACCATGAAGAAAATGCAAATCAAAGCCCCAATAAAACACTGTCCAGTTTTATGAATGACATATAAAAGAGAGAAGGAAAGAGAATGAGGGGAACAATGGGAAAGAGAGAGAGAGAAATACATTGAGAACAGGGAGGAAAAAAAGTCTTGCACACTGCACTTAGAAGTCAATTAATACAGTCACTATAAAAAAAGATGGGCATTCCTCAAAGGGATAAAAATATAATTACCACATGATTCAGCAATCCCACTTCCGGATGTACCCAAAGGAAGTGAAATCAACAACTCAAAATAATTTCTACGCCCCATAAGCACTACAGTTCTATTTAGAATAGTCAGGGTGTGTAACAAACCTCACCCACGGAGAGGTGAATGAATAAAATGCAGTGTATACACCATAATAGTATGTAGCCTTCTTAGAGAATTCTGTCAGTGGCAACTGCAGGGATGAACTGAGAGGGGTTGTTCTAAGTAAAACAGCCAGTCACAGAAACAAACACATGAAGGGCTGGGGAGATGACGGAGTAATCAAGAGCATTCACTGCTCTTCCAGAGGACAGAGGTTCAATTCCCAGACTCGCAGCATGGCTCACAATGGCTCTAATAGCCTCTCTGGTCTCTACAGACACCAGGCAGATACACAGTACACAGGCATACATACAAACCACCAGACAAATAAAGAATGAGGAAATACCTTTAAAAAAAGCACATACACTATAATAAGTGGAAAATAAAAACATCAAGAGTTTAATGGTTGTTGCTAAGGTCTGAGAGGGAATGAGAAGGGTTGGCTGGAGGGCGCAAAGTCTCAGCTGGGTAAAGCAAACACGTTCTGGAGATCTAAGGTACAGCGTGTGATGGAAGACAGTCCTATTTTACTGCAGACTTTAAATTACTGAGTGTAAACCACGTGTTTCCACCACCCAAGACACACAGCTATGTGAGGTAACAGACACGTTAGCTAGCTTGACTGTGGTAATCATTCCACAATGTATACATATATTAAAATCTTACAGTACACAATATAAATTCATGAATTTTAATGTCAATAAAATCTCAGAGAAAACAAAAAATTAAGCAAAATCACTAACCATATAAATAAGTAGACTTAATTTTTTAGAAGTGTTTCATATACATAAGATTTTACTATCAAATTAGTATCTTTAAAGGCAAATACAAAGCTTGCTGCCTTTTTTTTAATGTGTATGGGTGTTTTGCCTATATGTAAGTCTATATACTACATGCATGCCTGGTGTCCATGGAGGCCTGATGAGGGCATCAGACCCACAGAACAGGGGTTTGTGAACAGGGGATTACAGAGGGTTGAGAGCCACCATGTGAGTTTTGGGAATTGAACCCAAGTCAATTGTGTTAAACAACAATTCAAGCAACAAACGATCTCCCCAGCCTCAAATGTGATTTTTAAATAGTTTATAAAAATGTATGTGCTAGTATGTACTTATGTATGTTTCTGTGCATCACATGTGTGCAAGAGTCCACAGAGACCAAAGGGCATCAGATCCCCGGAGATGGAGTTACAGGTAGTTGGGAGCTGAGTGATGTGGGTGCTAAGGACCAAACCCAGGTGCTCTTTAAGAGGAGTAGGCACACTTAACCATGTTTCTAGACTCTCCATTTTAATGAATTCAGCCTCTGAATTTTAATGAAAATATTATACAGCACAAGCCTGTTAACATTAACTTTTCTAACATATTCTAAAGGTTAAATTTTAAGGTACATCTTTCACTCTAGAAAATACAATATGTTAAAAATATGCTTAAAAGATGATGAAGTTATATCATCTGATATCCTGCCTTTTAATACACCTTTATAACTACATAGTACCATATAAATACATATACTATCGTATATGATACATACTGCTATATATGATATAATATCATATATGCTGTCATACAAATGATCCAAGTGGTTGAAGTGAAACATGTCATTACACTCAATTTTTGAGACTAGCTCTTTCAAGGTGAGAGCCCAAGATATCTTAAAAAATAAAAAAGGCACTCTTAAAATGGATTTTATTTGAAAATGATCATCAATTTCTGGAAATTATATTCCTTTATTCTATTTCTGTCTATTAAAAGCTTGCAAGTACAAAACTAGTATATCCTGAAAACCCAGGTGTGCGTGCGGTACACGACAGCAGCACCTTAAAAAGCAAGCAGGCCACCCTGGAGAGCACTCCTGATCAAAGGCATGGAATTTGGGAGGGCATGTCCAGGCACCTCTTACCTCAGGAAGCCTGGCTGCTGCCTATTTCTTTTAAAGAAAGATGCACAATCTAGAGGGGAAGAAAATGACTTATGAATTAATCATCTGAAAGACAAGAAATTCCACTTTACTGGCCTACTTCTGAATAACTAGTAGGCTAACTTCTGGTAAATAACCTCTATCACTTAAAAGAAATTACTAAAAAAACCTAAATCTTGCAAAACTACTGTTGAAAAACATAAAAGAAAACTGTAATATCTGGACTGAAATTACTCTATCTCAAAATTGAATGGCTTGCTTTATCCTAAGATGCTAGTTCCCAGAAGTCAGCTTACCAAAATCATTCTGCTTTTCTCATTAGGGAACACTGTCAGTGGAGAAACTCCTCAGTATGTTTGATGAGAAGAATGATAATAACAATTAAATAAGTACAATGGTCTACCTGATAGACACCAAAACAGATGCTCTTTTACTTAAAACACGTTTATATTTCCTCACTTTTAGGAGGAAATAGATTCTTCAGCAAGGCAGATTAAGATTGTCACCCAGTTGTGTGGTCTAGCCCACTGGCTCTTAATTCTGTTCTACCAAATATCCTCATGTTATAACAATATTCTATATCACCTGCTTTTTAACTTTTTAAAAGCCCAGACTGCAATGTGTCTACAGATATAATTTCAAAAAAAATCAAAACAATGCCTAAACTTTTTAGCAGGAAAAACGTTTATATACATTCTTCCACAAATTTATGGATATAATTATATCCCCAAAACATGATACAGTCAGATCCTCAGAGCCAAATGCAGAACTACTGCACATATGGAAGCTATAAAGACTGATACATGTGTGCTATGCTTGTAAGTCAAATATTTGGCATGGCAACAGTCTCAGTGATGTGTCATCTTCCAAAATGGTCAATATGTGTGGAGGTTTTAATGAGAACGCCCCCCCCATCAGTGCATATATTCGAATTCTTAGTCACCAAGTGAAACTGTCTGAAAGGAATTAGGAGGATTAGGAGGTGTGACCTTGCTGGTATGTGTGATCTTGTTGGAGGACATGTCACTGGAGATGAGTTATGAGGATTCCAAAGCCCACATCAAACTCAGTTTCTTTCTCTGCCTGTTCAGCATATTAAGCTCTCAGCTACTTCTCCAACCCTACACCTGCCTGCTTCCAGCCATCATAATAGATAACCCTCTGAAGCTGTAAGCAAGTTCCCACTTAAATGCCTTCTTTTATGAAAGTTGCCTTGGTCATGGTGTATCTTTACAGCAATAGAACCATAACTAAGACAATATGTATGAGTAGTCAAAGTGTCCTAGTTTGATTTCTAATTGACCATGACCAAATCTAGCTTGGGGAGGAAAGGGTTTATTTCATCTTACATATCTCAGGTCACGGGCCAACACTAAAGTCAGGACAGGAATTAAAGCAAAGGTCATGAAGGACCAGTTTCCTTTCTTGCTCTCCAATGGCAGCTTGCTCGATTTTTCTTTTTTATATAGCCCAGGATCATCTGCCCAAGGGGCAGCATCACAGAGTAGACTAGACCTTCCCACATCCATCATTAACCAAGAAAATGCCCCCAAGACCAGCCTACAGGCCAGTTTGATGGAGGCGTTTTCTCAACTGAGGTTCCCTCTTCCCAGATGATTGACTGTAGCTTGTGTCAAATGGACAAGGAGCCAATCAGCACACAGTTATTCTCCTACTCCTAATGATATCCAAGTCTTAAACTTGAGAGCCTAGGAATGTGCTGTCTTATACCCATCACATAAGGAACTCTGAAGGTTGGATCCAATGAAGGACAATCTGGGTGAATCCTATCTTACAACATGTCTTAAAAAATGAAGATTTTCCTCAGCTGTGGACAAGAAAAAGAAACAGTAGGGTAAGAAAAATTCAGTTTCAGAAAAAATAAAAATAAAAAACAGAAGTTGAGCCTCTCAAAAAGGTAGTTCAATTTCCCCACAACTTAAAACATAATAAAGATTTTCTAATCAGATTTGAAGCACAGATTTGATTAAAAATATTGGTAAATCTAATTATTACTTTGTTTTTAACTTTTACATGTTAAAAATAGTAATAAAATAAATTGACAAATTAAGAGAAAATATAAGGAGCCAATACATCTAATAAATTAAAAATTCCAAAACTGGGGCTAGAGAGATGGCTCAGCAGGTAAGAGTACTGGCTGCTTCTTCCAGAGGACCCAGATTCAATCCCCAGCCTTCATACTGTAGCTCACAACCGTCTCAACTCCAGCTCCAGCTGATCCGGCACCCTCACTGGCCTCCATGGGTATTGCGAGCACATGTGTACTTATATCCATGCAGGCAAAACATTTATACACATAAAATAAAATAAACCATTTTAAAGTTTAGATTCATTTTTAAAAATGAAAACAATACAAAAATAATCAAAAGTAATGAACAATAAAATTATAAAGAAGTTATCAACATGGCCTTTTTGGTATGTATTTTCATGTTGTTGGAAGTTGCAGGCTTGACCACTGGAAGTGGGATTGCTAGGGAAACAGATACGCTTTCTTTGGATCTACTTAGTCAACTTGAGCCCAAGAACTGTGTAAGAACTGTGACATATTATACTCCACCCAGATCACTGGACTAGAAAACTGTCAGAGTGTTCAGTATTGGCCACCCTGACAGGCGTGCAGATCAGTACAGATTTAATTTTCTTAGAACAGAAGTTGAATTTTTTTCTATATTTTTAATGTAAGAGTTTTATTAGTACCAACTTAGTTTTTAATCACATCTAATAAACAACTCAATATTTCATACATTGGTTCTAGTTCATTTATGACTGAATCACCTGCAGATTGAAAAAAGGAAAAGGACAATATTTGCAAAAAATAAAATTGCCTTTAGCTTATCATTTCTATGACAAAAGGGACAGAGACTGTAGAAATAGAGAGCTTCACTTTCTGACTTTCCTCTTGGGCAGTCATGAAGGGGACAGAGAGCTGAACAGACAGTGTTGCTGCTCTTAGTGAACAGGTTGTGGCCTTTGGAGGAGACAGACAAGGAAAGACTGCTGTGCTAAACAAGAGAATTTTAATATTATCTTGCCAACTTTACAAAGTGGTGAAAAGGTATAAAATAGAATTAGAAGGAGCAAAAATAAGTATTACAAAGAAAAATTGACAAAACCCAGGCTGAAAACTGGAAGTTCTGGGAAGCCTCTGCTGATGAGGAAGGTCTAACCTCACAAGCAAAGCTTCTATGAAAGACGTGGAGACACACTAAGAACAGGAAAAATGTGACAAGGTTCTCAGAAGTTAAAAGCCAAAAACTCCTGAGTTTTCATAAATACAGGCAAAGGTTACAACATAGATAGTAGAAGGAATTTAATAAGCAGAGCAAGTCAACTTAGGCACAGGAAAAAAGCTTAATAAGGAGTCGACGGTAACCCGAAAATGTTAGTGTGTCACACAATGACTATTCTCACTCAGAGGTCCACAGAAGCGTGTGCCCTTAAGATTCTAATTGATTTTAACTTAGTCTTTAATCCAACTAGCATCTAGAAGGAGGAGATCTCAAATCCGGTCCATCTGGCTGGGGAGGCAAACAATGAGTGATCGCTTCTTCCAGGCCATGAGCTCACTGCCTTACCCTGACAAAGAACCAGAGGGAAAAGAAGCTGCCCTGACACATAGCCAAAATGATTTGAGATTTTACAGCCTAATGTAAACCATAGTCTACATACTGCCACGAATCTACTTAAAACCCCATTTTCCTATGACTTCATATGAAACTGGTTATAAAGAGTTAAGTCTAAAGTACAGCAAAACTCATGGATTAAGTGCACCTTTACACAGATACAAATAACAGGATGTCTGTCTCTAGAGACAGATGGTGAGCTGCCACTCGCTCCTACTCAGTTTTCCGCAGTGAGTCAGACCTCCGAAATGTTTCCATTAATTATGAAAACAAATTGATCCTTTATTCTCTTAAATTCACTTGTCAGTCCCAAAAGATCAATGAACTTTATTAAAAATACAAAAGTGAAAAGCAAAATTTTATGCTTGATCTCAAGAGCTTAATTTCTACCTTGAAAATCACTTGATTATCAATTAGCAAAATCCACAGATGTCAACACAGTGCTCAGCAGAGGCTCTGATGCAGTCCACCAGAAAGCACCAATGCAGAGAGAAGGAAGTGAGTTCAAAACAGGTTCGATTTTTCTGTTTCTCTATTCCTTCTTGAATTCTGTACTTCCAGCAAGTGCTGTGCTCCATGTGTTTCCTCTGAAGATTCATGAGCAGAATGACAAACTAGGAATAGTTTTCAGACTATGGGACCAGTCTGCTCATCTCTAAAACACTCTAGGTAAGAATTTATAAAGTCAGTGAAGTATGTGCACAGCACAGGCAAAACAGTCTTTGGGGGAACCATATGCCTTCAGTTATGACCACCCATGATTTCCAGAGAGAAAGGATGGATAAACCATAACTAGATGACATTCTGCCACAGAAACTAAACAAGACTGGCTTTGTAAGTCAAACATGTCTTAGTCACAATTTCTACTGCCTCAACACCATGGCCAAAATAAACTTGGGGAGGAAAGGGTTTATTTCATCTTACAGCTTACAGTCCAGCATGGAGGGAATTTAGGGCAGGAGCTCAAGGTAGGAACATGGATGCAGGACTTGATAAAGAAGCCATAGAGGAGTGTCACATACTGGCTTGCACCTCATGACTTGCTCAGCCTGCTTTTCATATAGAGTCCAGGACCACCAGTACAGGGATGACACTGCCCAGAGTGAGCTGGGCCCTCCCACATCTACCATCAATCAAGAAAATGCCCCCAGAGACTTGGCCAATCTGGAGGCAGGGCATTTTCTCAATCATATTTCCCTCTGCCAAAATGACTTTAGCTTGTGTCAAGTTGGTATAAGCACCACTGACCACTTATCAACTTGATAAAGGGAACACAGCACAGTTAAATCACAACTTTTTCATCCCCAAGATCTCATAGTAATATTAATATCACATTATAAAACATTCCAGTTTCTGAAGTCTCACAGTCTTTAGAAGCTGAGTCTCTAAAATATCTGCTGTAGGACAATGGTCTTTTATCCTGTCATTTGTATTACTTTTAATAAAATGCTGATTGGCAAGTAGACAGGCAGGAAGTAAAGGCGGGGCAACCAGGCAGGAAGTAGAGGCAGGGCAATGAGAAAAAGGAGAATTCTGGGAAGAGGAAAAATGCAGTTTGTAATCATCACCCAGACACAGAGAGAACGCCTCACTGATAAAGGTACCAAGCCACCTGGCTAACACAGAAAAGAATTATGGGTTAAGATATAGGATGTAAGAGTTAATAGGAAGCCTGAGCTACTAGGCTAACCAGTTTATAATTAATGTAGACATCTGTGTATTTCTTTGGGACTGAACGACTATGGGACCAGGAGGGACAGAAACTTCAGTTAACCTAGTCTCAAAAATCCAAAAATTAAAAGTAAAAATAAAAGAAATAGAATTTAAAATAAAGCCACATAAAGATGGAAAACACACAGAGAACCTGGATACTATATGTTATGATGTTCTCTTTGTATGAATGCTAAGGAAAGAGCAACAGCTCCTAAAAGACATTTGATTATAAATGTTGCTGGATCAATCTAACATACATATTTTGAAAATGCTTTGACTTCAAAATTTAAGTCAAAAGATATGTNAAAAGAAATAGAATTTAAAATAAAGCCACATAAAGATGGAAAACACACAGAGAACCTGGATACTATATGTTATGATGTTCTCTTTGTATGAATGCTAAGGAAAGAGCAACAGCTCCTAAAAGACATTTGATTATAAATGTTGCTGGATCAATCTAACATACATATTTTGAAAATGCTTTGACTTCAAAATTTAAGTCAAAAGATATGTTACTTTGGAGAAGAGGTTTTGTTTTGTTTCCACAAGAAATGAAAGGCTGTGGATTCATTCTGGGCTAAGAAAAATCAAGTTTGATCAAGGAAGACCCCCTGAAGAATCTCCGATAGGAGCAGATGGCCCAGATGATCTAACATTTCAGAGGACCTCTGTTGCAGTTTCCTCTGAGTTCTAATCCAGAACAGCCTCAGGACTGCTGCCTGAGATGATCAAGCCTCATAGAATTTTCCAGTCAGGACTTGACTGTAATTCTAAATTTTCTTTAGATCCCTGTAAGATTATCAATGCCCCCAATCAGCAGGAAGTAGCCTAGAAAACTAAGCCTGCATTCCCTCCCTCCCCCCAAAAAAAGGATTATGGATGTTTTTCTTTGTTTAGAGTGTTGGTTACAAGTTGTATGGATAATGGTCAGGAAGAAAGCTAAACAAGGGAGATTCAATTCAGAGTTCTTGTTTTGGAAAATAAAAAGGTATGGGGGGCTGCTGTTGGACAATGGTTTTACCCTGTAAAGATTTGTTTCTTGAACTTGTGTAATAAAATGCTGATTGCCTAGTAGCCAGGCAGGAAGTATAGGTGTGGCAGCCAGGTGGGAAGCAGAGGCAGAGCAAGAAGAATGGGAATTCTGGGAAGAGGAAAGAGGCAGTCTGCAGTCGTCACCAAGATACAGAGGAAGCAAGATGAAAATGCCTCACTGATAAAAGGTACCAAGCCACGTGG
>LOJH01009739.1:2594-22587 GCA_001685095.1 Ellobius talpinus
GAGAAGCCAATGATAATGACACTGGGTTTTGATTCTACTGCATGGACTGGCTTTTTTGGGAGCCTAGTCTGTTTGGATGCACACATTCCTAGACCTGGATGGAGGTGGGAGGGCCTTGGACTTTCCACAGGGCAGGGCACCCTAATTTCTCTTAGGACTGGAGAGGGAGGGGAAGGGGGAGTGGGAGGGAAATGGGGGGATGGGAGGAGGCAGAAATTTTTAATAAATAAATGGGGATTTTGCTCATCGTGGGGGAGAAAACATTGGGGTAAAATGGGAACAAAGCCTAAATTTTTTATAAACTCAATAGGACTATATAAATTAGTATACCTTTGAGAGTCGTACAGTCTTTGGCTTTTGATGTTTCCCTTTACTTACATGATATAGCATTTACAGCAGCAAACTGTGTTAGTTACTTTACTCTTTGCTGTGACAAAATACCGGGCAACAGACAAACAGATAAACCTGTGGACTTTGGTCTGCCAGGCCATCTTAGTGGCTCTTACTGACTCTTATGTGCAGAGGGGAATGAGTGGATGAGAAGATCTGGGGAGAGTACGAAGGAGCTATTGCGATGAGGCAGAAAAGATTTGATTTGTTAAATACCTATTTTTAATATATTTTGCAAATCCCTGTTCTCCAGCTTTGAAAATGTGGTTGCTTACCATATTGCCTGAGTGTGTGACATAGTAGACACAGGAGCTGAGGAGGCACTCGATAATTAGTGGATTTGAATTGTTACATTAAAGGATTAAAAGCTGCTTACCCTTCCTGAAGAGCTGAAATAAGATCGTCTCATTTAGCTCTTGGGGCCCGTGGGTAATGATAACAACTGGGACCTTTTCCAGCTGGCAGTTTTAGTTGTAAGAGGATCAACCCATGTGACAGAGGTGCATAGGGCTGGAATGTCTCCCTTGTCTCATGTGCTGCCAACACTAGTCATGAGCACTTGTTCGAGAACAAAGAGCTAGCTAGCCTCCAGCTGCTTGTGTGAGTGTGCTGAGGCTAATCCTGGCTCCAGGATTAACTTTTGGAGTCTGGAGAAATTCAAGTGTGTTTTTTTTGAGAAAACGTAAGTTTCCAGAGTAGCAGGGAGATCCTCATTGGAAAGGAGTTGTTCTCAGTGGACCAGGTTTGGGTTCAATTCCTCAGTGTTATCTGGTTGTGTCCACTCTTGAGAAAATAAATAACTCTCCCTGACCCAAATCCCTTCAAACATAAAATTGAAGTCCATTCCATTCAGTAATTCACTTATATAAAATTTACATATTAAGCCTGTTCTGGGTGTTGGAAAAGGGGGCACACGGGGAGGGTTGGAGGGAGAAAGGGAAGATGGAAATTGTGCAATTTTGTTTTAATTACAAAAGAAATAAAGTAAAAACAAATACAGTAGAAACCAACTTGTCTCTTCTGACAGAGGATTTGCCATCTCAAGGTTAGTAAAAATAAGTCACAGAATTGTTCTAATGATAGATAGCTTTGAGAGCAGTGAATTAGTTTGGACCATCTCTAATAATATCTTTCATGAGAGAAAAGACAATGAATGACTTTCCTCAAATTCAGTGTTAGTGTGGTTGCCTTGTTAAGTCTTAGCTTGGTGTTTCCAGCAGGGAGAGATTAACTCTAGGCACAAGCAGCTGTGTGAACAGCCAGAGATCCTGGGGATCAGGAAAGCATAGCTCATAAGAAAGGGCAGTGAAGCAAGGAGTAGAGGCATAGAGAGGACTCTGATGATGAAGAACTCCTAATGTCTCGAGCCTTCCTGCCCCCAGCTGTGTTTTTGCCCTTGGGTTTATGACACATCCTGGTGTCTTTCTCTGTGTAGTGGTTCAAACTAGCCCTTACTCCCAAGCAAAATACAACATGAACTCTTGCCATAACAGCACTCAATAAATGTCAGCCAATGTCACTTTGCTCTCTCTACTTCTGCCTACTGGCATTGCCCGGTCATTCTACATCCTAAGAATTATTTATTCTTTGTTTCTCTTTCCCCAGTTTCCACGTCCAGTCATTTACCAATCTGTTCAGGTTTTGTTTCTAAATACTTGGTGCATTTCTCCTCGGGACTTGCTCTCCAGTAGGGTTTATCTTTTCCTCGGGACTATAGCCACAGAATCTCATCAATTTTCTTTCTTCTTGTTGTTTGTTGCTTTTAGTTTGCCCTCCTTATATTAGGTGCAGTGAATTATATAGCGATTAAGATGGTAAAGTTATTTCTCCCACAGAGCAAACAGCTGTCCTGCTTGGATTTTATTTCCCTTTCAGTGGGAATTTCCTGGACCATCCTTGCTACAACTAGGATAACCCCAAGGCAACGGGAAATATTACCTATTAATATTAAGCAGTTAAATGATTTTTAGTACATTCAGAATCCAGGTTTTTAGCACAGCATGGGAAGCATCTCTCTACCTCTGCTTTCTAACACAATCCCTGCCTCCCTGCTTCACCCAGAAATGCTAGTATTGAAGCCCTGTGTGATCCTCTAGATATACAGTGCTATTGCACACCTCTGCCTCTGCATGGTGTTTTTCTGCCTGGAATAACTTTTCTTCAATGTTTCTGAGAAGTTATTCATGTCTCTAGACATTGTTCAGGTCTTCACTTGGCTCTGTGAAATCTTTAACCTATTTTCTTCCTTAAAGAAGCTGCTCTTTTACCTGCTGTCTTAGTACAAACTCGCGTTGTTTTGGTGATTATGCTCCATACGCTCTTTAAGTTGTGTTCTGCTAGTCCTTCGTAAGTGGGAAATACAGTAGATTTAAAGTATTTCATACACCTGAACTGCTGAGAACCATAGCTTGGAAGGCAGTGCACTGTGGAGTGTTTGCTTCTCACTCTCAGATGTGCCTGACTTACTACCACCACCCCCAGTATAGTATACCACACAATGCTACTTAGCCAAAGAGCAAAGCTTAAAGTTCAACTTCTACTAAATTAGTAGTTTTCTTATACAATCTTAGAGTCAAAAAGTCCTAAGTCAACCTATTATAAGTCAGGGACTATCTAGAACCTGTAAGAATTTTGGCTACAGGTCTTCTAGAACCTTTCTTGATACCAATATTTTAACATTCACACATGCTAGGAGTGTAATATGAGATGAGGAGATATTTATTGAGCAGAACCAAACCAAGTTTTGGTAGCTTCTGGTTGACAAAGTGTGTTTATATAATTATTTCATTTAGTCCTCCAGATAGCCTTTAGAAGTATTATCTTCATTCTGTCTGAGGAAATGGGCTAAAAGAGGCCAGGTGAATTGCCTAAGGTCATATAAACACAGTCCAACCAATGACCTCTGGTTTGAAGTTCCTTGTTATCAGAACTGTATGCTTATTTATCTAAATCAGGTCATTATGGTAGACAGAATAATAGTTTTTCAGAGATGCCTGATTCCTAATGACTGGAACTTGTGAGTGGACTTAGCATGGGTAAAGCGACTATACATGTGCATTAAGAATCTATAACTGGAAGTTATGAGGTTGTCTTCACGGGCTGGCTGAAATCAAAAGGGACCGTATAAAAGGTAGAAAAGAGGGTCAAAGTCAGAGAGGAGCTGAGGTGATGGGAGCTCCTGGCCAAGGATATGGGTCGCCTCTAAAAGCTGGAGAAGACAAAGACATGGGCTGGAACCTCCCAGATTACAGCCCTGACAGCACTGCTCACCTTGTAGAAGTGGCGTAGCATTTACCTGTCGTGCACAGGGCCAGAGTTTGATTCCTACCTCCTTCCCTTCTCCCCAGCGATTCACCCTGTAAAACACATTCAAAACATCTAACCTTCAAAACAGAAAGAGAAAAAGCTGTTGTTTCTAAACCACTAACTTCATGTCAACTCATTATAGCGGGGATAGGAAGTGATATTTCACAGTTTGTGTCTGTCAGTGTTTCAGGCCTTTAAATACTCCCAGATGGCATGGCTTCTGTCTCTGAAATTAACAGGTGCTATGTTAAGAGCCATGACACGACTATTTTAATCAATTTTAGGGTAGTTTGAGAAAAACCTACTAATGATTTTGCTAATATTGATACAGACACTATCTATTGGTTGGTTGACAATCTATATAGATGTGTCTCCAGATTCAGATGCAGAATACCTCCCAGTCTGTGGGCCTTCCTGCACTCTGAAGAACTACCTGTCATCTTCCTCTAGAGAGCTTGAATCACTATGAGATGGATCACTGTAGGAGTAAAGAAAATCTAGGTAGAAGGATTTCTAAGAGGCTGTATATACAATTCAGGTCAGTAATATTAAGCCTGGACACATGACATTTTGAATCATCCCAACTCTATCTGCCTGTCAGTATTTTTATTTTATAACTTTACATCTATATACAAATTATTTTGCTTTGTTTTCATATGACAATAATTGTTTTACCTTATTTGAGAAGCATGTACTACTACTTTTAAAAATGATATGTGATGTTTTTCAATGGAAGAATCGAGAGTTGAGGGTATAACTCCATGCTAGAACATTTACCTAGTATGTAAAAGTCCTTGGTTTGTTCCATGGCAAACCTTCTCTCCCTCTCCCTCTCTCCAAACACACACACATGCACACACACACACATACATGTGTGTACGAGAAAGAGACACAAATAGTATATATGCCTATGTGTCTGATTGTATTGTATTATGAATTATATGGATGACCTCCTCCCCAACAATATGCAAAGACAGAGAACTTCCATTAGGGATGGGAATGAGAGGAAATAGATAGAGAACGGATAAGTAAATATATGTTAAGACAGATGGCTGTGGAGTAAAATAAAGCAGAATAAGGATGATGGGGCTGGAGAGAAGGCTATTTTATATGGGGCGGGATCAGGAAAGTTCTAAATGAGAAGATACTATCTGAGCAAAAAGACCTCTGGTAGTGAGGGCTCAAACAGAAAAAGAAAGCATCAAGGGCCCTATGGTAAGAGTTGTTTGATGCAAGGAAAGAATAACAAGGAATCATTGTAGCTGCGAAGGGGAGAAGTTCTTCCCAGGAGCCCCTTGAGCAGGAAAGTTTAGGGATATAAGTCAGTCCAAGGATGACTTTTCTCAAGTACAAGCGAAAGCTGTTTTGTAGTATTTTTGCACACAGGGTGGAGGTCAGGGTGGCGAGTGTATCTGATAAGCCTAGACTAACAGACTCCTATATCTCCATTCTGAGAGGAAACAGAATGTCCAAGAATAGAAACTAGACTTTAATACAGAGCTTCTAAGGACATTATTTGACAGTAGAACTATAAATAGCACTTTAAATGTATTACCCCTTTAATCCTCTGCCATCTCTATTTTGCAGGTAGGAGTGTTAGTTAGCTTACTCCAAGGTCAACAAATACTTCTGTTATTCTGGCTATCGAGTCTACTCTATTGGTCACAAGAACTAGTTGCTAATGAGAATTCTGAAGCCCAGGTTCTATACAGCCCAGGTAAATCAGGTCCCTACTATATAGTCCAGACTAAATAGAGCTTGCCTGCTAAACTAAGCTTTCTGTCTCAATTCTGTCACATCCTACCAATGTGACAAAGTTACTCTGTGTACATAGTTGCCTTGGAACCTATACCCCCTGGGACATGATATTCCAAGTGCTGTAGAAAGAAACTATGTTGTCTTCTAAACAATGGTTAGGTCATGGTGAACCACAATTTAGGAGGGTACGAATAAGGATTTCGGGCCAGCCCTATGATGCGCAAGATCCTACCTCCATTGCCTGGTGTTCTGGTCAAGAGTGCTGCCAAGAATGCAGAGGTTTAGTCTGAGGCGACAGTACCCAATTATGTGGGACACTGTGGGAATGATGACACCCAAGAAGCCGACTCACAAGGATGCAGGAAGCACTGTAAGTGGCAGGACCTAAGAATCCAGAGCTGTAGTGTGTCTGCCAAACATTGACAAGGAAAACAGAGTTGAAAGGTGGTCAGAGTAAATAGACTGTGTTTGTTTATTCTTCAACGTCAACACTAGGCCTGATGTATCAAGTTCAGCCTCAACCAGGAAATGAGCATCACTGGCCAAGTGATTTGATGTAGGAATCAGAGCTCACATGAGTGTAAGGTGAACCAAGATAATGAGACTCAGGTTGGTCTCAGAGCATTTATAGAAAATAATCATCGTGGAGAAGTTCTAGAAGCCACTGTGTCTGGGAAAATAACTTCTCTGCTCCCAACTTCCAAATCTCATGTAAATTCCTTTCATTAGTAAAATATATAGATCCAAACAAGGAATAAGATTTGAAAGGAATGATTATGGTGTCAACTTTGTCTTAAACAAAGCTGCAGACCTGGTGTAGAATTCACATGAATCCAATGATCCAAGCAGTAAAGAACCTCAGCATTTCTCTCGCTTCCAGCTTGCAGATTTTTATTTGTATCTCTTACCCTACACTTGCTACACAGAATCTCCATTTAAAATCTGTGTTAGCATCCACTCCTATTATCTACACCAGAGGAAATTGTTCAACTTTAGCTTTGGCTCCAAAGTTTTCCTATCCTTGTAATTTTTCTAAACTATCACCACTTTTCAAAAGCTGTGCCAAGCACCAATTCCACTCCACTTTCAGGGAAAATAATGGTGATTTCTTAGTCACTAATGACACCACTAGAAGCTTACCCCTTCAGCACTTCTTTTCTCAAATGCTCTTGCTGTGGGAAGAGGTTACAACTCTGGCTCAGAGCTTGGCCTTGGGTTTCGGGTCCCATCATCTCCCATATTCTCACTGAAGTTCACTCTGACAGCATTATGCACAGTTCCATCCTCTCCCTTTGTGCAATGCCATCATCCTCTAATTCGAACATTATTCTCAGAAGTGTATTTTGCACCCCCTCTTTCTTTTCTGCACACTTCAAAGACTGTATTTCCTGTGTAGCACCTCAAGTCTTCTCTGTTTTTCATTTATAGGTTTCATGCATAGGTTTTATGAGATACTCGTTCGGGTCCATGGCTTTGACTTAGCACAATTTGATTATAACAGATAACTCCCTGCGTTCCTGAACTTTAAAGTAATATACTGGACTGACCATATCTCTACTTGGATATTACATGAAGTAGGCTAAGTTGCTGTAACAAAGTACTCTAAAGTTTGACATCATAAAGAAAAATAAGCATATTGATCTATCAGGAAAACAATCAAGATAAATGTTTAAGTGAGTGGATAGTTCTGGCACTTGGGGTCCCAGGCTAGTGGAGGCTTTGCCATTCTCCAGGTCATATGATTATTACCATTCCAAATAGCAGAAGGAAGAAGAGGCAGAGAGCCAGGAGTGGCGTTTTCTTAGCAAGTCAGATGTTGGACGTGCTCTTCTTTATTGTAGTCTGTTAGTAGCATCCTGGGTAGATGCCCACTCTCCAGTGCATGGAAGACTGGGGAATGTAATTACAAAGGAGGCCTGGGCAGCCATGGCTTAGCTCTCATGTGGGAGGAGGGGAAGCTGGTTCTGATAGACAGCTAGCAGTGTCTTCTACAGGTTTCAACATGTTCAAAGTGGACTGCCCATCCTTTCCCGTGTCTGGGCTCTCTCCTTCTCTGTCCATTTCTGTGTTCATTACAGCTTACCATTGAGCACTGAACAGGAACCTGAGAACCACCCTGAAATCCACTCTCCAGTGCTTACCAAGCCAACATACCATAACCTCCTATCAACTTTGTGTCTGAATGCCTTCTTGACTCATGTCCTCTCTCTTGCCACTCTGAGTTTCTGGAATAAGTGAGCTGTACTTGCTTCCAATCTTGCCATTCTTTAAATAAATAATCCAGTGACCACCCTCCAGAATAAGCTTTCTAAAACATGAATTGGCTCAAAGGGCTTTCAAGTCCTCCACTAGTTGCTCAATAGTTGGGATTAAACAAAAACTTTTAAAATTGAAAATAATTTTTCATACAATATATTTTGATCATATTTTTCATCCCTTATCATCTCACAAATCCTCCCCACCCTTCCAACTCCCTGATCTCTCTCTCTCTCTCTCTTAGATAACAAACAGGCAAACAAAAACAGGCAAGAAAGAAAACAGATAAAAAGCAAAGAAAAAGCACAAGAAACACATATAAACACAATCCATATAAACAGAAAACTAGAAACCATAACACATAACCAAGAGGCAAGTAAAATTTTAAAATAACCCAAACAAAGCAATATGAAACAAATATCTCCAAAAACTACCACTGAGTTCATATTTGTATTGGCTATCTACCGCCAAGCATGGGGTCTGCTCGTTAGTGGGGTTTCTATACTCCAATCAATTGGAGAAAATTACTTTTGTCCTTTGCAAGTGGGTGTCGACTTGAAGTAGCTTCTTGGTAAGGAATGGGAGCTCGTGTCTGGTTCCCCCTCTTAGCACTGGGATCCCGTCTGACTTGGACCCACGAGGCCCTGTGCACGTTGCCACAGTCTCTGGATTCATGTGTACCCCAGTCCTGCGTAGCAAGAAGACAAGGTTTGCTTTGGATATCCATCCCCTCTGGCTCTGCACAGTTTCCTGAGTCCTGAGATACAGGGTTTGATGAAGACATCCCATCTGGGACTGAGTATTACAAGGTCTCTTACTTTTCTCACTTTGTCTAATCGTGGGTCATTGCATTAGTTCCCAAATACCCCAGAAGGAAGCTTCTCTGATAATGGCTGAGTGAGACACTTATCCATGGGTATAGCAGAATGTCCTTGGGAGTGACTTTATTACTATCTTCCTTTATCAGGACAATAATATTTGGTTTTCCCCTAGGTTCATGGCCTATCTAGTCTCAGGGCCTTGGCAAGCCCAGCAGTGTCAGACATGGATGCCATCTCACGGAGTGGGCCTTGCTGGTTGGCTACTCCCATGATGTTTACGCAACTACTGCACCAGCATATCATGCAAGCAGGTCACCATTGTAAATTTCAGAGAAGCCTAAACTTCCTAAAGCCTGGGTTAGGAGTCTCTTGTGAGTACATGTTCAATACATATTTGCTGAAGAAACAAAGGACCGAGCTCTTGTCTGCGGCTTGAGTCATAATAGTGATCAGACCCTTGCATTTACCAATGCCACTGCACTAACAATGCAAGTTATTTAATTATTTCTGCCTGCTGGTGTTTCACCCCACCATGCTCTACTGGCCCTATGCCATCTACTCTTAATGCCATTTATCTTCTAAGACTTTACTTAAAATATTCTTAGTTTGAATATTACTTGTCTCCTAAGAAATGTTTGTGCACGGTATAACATATATTAACTTTCCTGTAATTCTCTCTCTGCATATATATCATTTAACATATTGTTTCATATACACATACAAATGCATGTACATAATGTGAAATACACACTGTGAATCTGAGAATAATTACAGATCACTGGGAGAGGGAATAGCAGGGCACCTCCTTTAGACTGAGAGTTTGAGCCAGGAAAAGCCTCTCTTAAGAAGTGACTTTTAGGCGGGGACCGGGAGCTTAGTCTGGCTGTCTTCTGCTGCTTTCACTCCTGCCTGGAGGTTCATGTGTGTGGTTCCTTGTGTTTCAGAAGACCTGTCCTGCTGGTTGTTGTAATCCTACCTGTTCTCTGAGGTGCAGCTCCAGCTTTGATTCTTTTGTGAAAATGCCCTGGCTCTGCCAGGCAAAAATAACCATTTATTTCCAATTAAGCACCTGCTCTTAGCCACCTTGACTGTAAGCTCTTCCAGATGAGGACCTAACTATACCTCTTATGACTGCTGCCCTGTTCCCTTTGAATCTGATGGGCTGTTTTCTCAGTATAAATATCCCTCTTTATTTCAAGCACTCTTTTTATAATCTGAGCTATAATCCTATTGGGGTTCTTGTTGTTGTTTAGTCTGAGGCACGGTCCTACTATGGAGTCCAGGCTGGACTTCAGTTCCCAACACTTCTGCCTCAATCTCCCAAATGCTGGATGTAATCTTAAAAATTTTTAAATGTGTCAGCCTTAGCTCCTCTTGGTTCTGATGCTCTGGCCTGACTTCATCCTAAGAGAAATAGTGCTCACTCTCTTACTCCAAAGCTAGATTTTCACTTCTTTTGGGCTTGTGTTGAACTTTTCGGCAATTGTCTGACAGTCTGAAACCAAGCTGAATTGTGAATGGGGAGCACTAGCCCAGTTCAACCTTGCCCTAGAGTTATTGTTGCTTTGTTTGTTTGGTTTTCGACTCAAAGAACTTTATGTGAGTTCCCTTTAAATCTTCTTGTTTCTCAGTTCATCAAATCAACTTACTGAGAATTTTTAACAAAGTGATTTCTATCAGAAAGCATTTGTTAACCTTCCTTCCCAGGTTTATGTTTTCACATCCAAGACATTAAGAAAGTATTAACCATAATAGCTGTGGTTTTAACTCTAGCATGGCACTACATGCTTTCTTAAGAACATTGATTCATTAATCAACACCTTTATTTAGTTCAGGCAATTATAATAATTGCTAAGCACTCAACAGTTCTTACCTTTCCACAAGGATAAGTAACTTGCCATTCCTGTCAAAGTTCAATAACGTGCCTATTCAGCGTAATATTGTGTAGTAAATTTAATTTTGGAGTAAGAATACTTCCTTAAAATTTTAATTTATTTGCTTTATGTGTATGAGTGCTTTTTTGCATATATGGGTGAGTACCTGGTTGCCTGAGGGAGCCAGAAGAGGGTGTTGGGTCCATTGCTGGGATCACAGATGGCTATAAGCTGACTTATGGATGCTAGGCCCTGAGCCTGAGCTCTCCTAAAGAACAGCTGGTGGTCTTAACCAGTGAGTCATTTCTCCAGCCCAGGAATGAGGATCCTTTTATTCAGCAAAGATAGAATGAACAGTGAAGATGGCTTTTGTTCAGGGTGTGATCCAGAAGTTAATTACCAGAAAGCCAGCAGAATAGCTACTGGAAAGCAGGACATTTATTTAAAACTGGAAGTATAGAAATGAGGGTGGTGGGTGGTGCCATGAGCAGCTGTAGATGTGACAATGAGAAGAGAATTCAAAATGAGAATACAGAAAATATAGGAATAAGTTGAAGGAAGAGATCTGACGAGCAATGTCACATGTCTTCCTCATATAGACACTGAAAGAAATTGAAGTGGGTATTCAGGCTTGAAGAGTAAGTAACTTCTGAAGTCTGAAGTTTGTTCCTGAAAATAAAGCATGATTTCAACCTAGACTCCTCAGCTCAAAACCCCTGGGGAGGTTTAACCCTACTAGGTTTTTAGTTTAGCAAGAATATATGTAGGGGAATCCAGAACTCAGCCTCACGAGGAACAATTCAGAACAGCTTCAGAACGAATCGTCTCTGATTCAGAGGATAAGAAAGCTAAGCCTGGAATAGCGCAGGACTAACCTTAAAAGACAGAGCTGGGAAGCCCAAGAAGGTGCTAAGACATACCCAGTCCAGAAGGAAAAGAATGGTCCTTCTAACCTGCGGAGGCTTGGGCCGGAGATGGATGGCTGCGGCAGTCCAGTGAGCTAAGAATATAGGCTGTGCTGGAAGAACCTAGATGTATGTGCTATTGGCAAACCCTGGGAAACATGCTGGCCACTCTCTTTACGTACCAAAAAATAAGGGAATAGAGGACAAAGACATTCAACAGAGCTCCCAAGGACATATCTAAGTTGTGGCCAACATCAGCATTGAATACAAGCAGCCAGACTTCAGAGTCCACGCTCAGCACCCATAGCACACGGTCTCTATGCTACCAGCACTGTAAGGCCTTCCCAGACTCTTTGTGGCAGCTGCAGACTTCATCTTCTGGGGTTCTGCTTTTGGAAATTCATTTTGTTTCTTTTGTTACCTGGCATTGCTGTCTCTTGCTCTTCCATTTGCATGGCGGTCTGAGAGCTGGCTTGAAGCCAAGATTCCCAGCTCTAATTTATGGTCATCAACAGAGGCTTACTTGGGCAGAGTCATATTTGCAGGAAAAGGGAGGTATACAGAATCGAGCAGAAAGGAGAAAACCGCTGTTAAAATGTGAATAGGAAACCAGGCACAAACAAAACCAAAAAGAACAATTACAAAACCTGTTCAGGACTTTGGTTAAGAGCAAAGATAAAAGTCAGTTACTGCTGGGAAGACACTTCGAAGAATGTGCAGTGCTGTGATGTACTAATGCCTGCTATCGCATATGATCTGGGTCTGGAAGAATACCAAGTTGTCACCCGCAGGAGGAAGAACCACTGTGTGTACAAAGCCTCTGACCAACAGGCCATGGTATGCTAAGGAAGTTTCCGGAGTTCGAGCCGGCTGAGGACGGAACATAACAGGTCAAGCAGGAGCAAAGCACAGGGAACCCGAGCATGAACCGAAGTCAGAGGCAACTGGGCGGTGCCCTGTATATCCTTTCCAGAATGAAGTCCTTGCTTAGAGTTACTCGGATTAGCGATATACACAGTGCACATAGGATCTGCTCAGTTGCCTGAGATCCATGGAATCACAAATGATTGGGATTACCTGCTGGAAACAGGACCGGAAGAACGAAGGGTTGGAGCAGTCTGCTGAGTACTGTCGAGGTGCTAAAAGGATATTTAGGTGCACATCTTGACTGTAACCTTGTAAAGATGCTTGGACTAAAGTGGCTCTCAGAATCTGGAGGAGTCCTTTTGGAAGGCTCCCTGGAGGAGGTGAGTCCTAGTTCAGATTTCAGAGGCAGGGGGCAATAGTTTAGATTAAGCCCCTCGACCTACCAATAAATGATCAAATGATCAGAGAAAGGAAATAACAAGGATCACTGACCTCTAGACAGACTGCAGAATTATGATGACCAGCTTCTGCTGTGGCCACCCCCTTGCTGCATTCTGCTGCAGCTACAGGAAGCCTCAGCCTATAGCTGAGGTTTGCTGGCTCTAGCAGAAGCCCAAACATAGCTCCTGGGACTGTAGGAAGGCCTCCCTCATTACAACAGCCATAAACCCAGATATGAGTTTCAGGGAGCTTGTAAATATTCTCCAACTGTGCCCTCGTGTGAGCGAGAGGCTTTTATGATGACCGCAAGGCTGGAACTGCCTTGTGAAAACTGAGGGCAGGTCTTGAAAAGAAGCCAGTCCCCGTTATGAGCCTCATACACAGCAGCTAACCAGCCTCCTCCATCAGAAGAAACAGCCTATTAATCGGGACTAATGGTTTGAAGAAGCACATTTTTTCCTTGACTGTAGAGTGATAGGCTTATAGTAGAGACATTGCAAAATATTGGAAAATAAAAAGAATAAAGTAAAACTGTAACTTCCTTATTCAGGTTTCATAGGTCCCTGGTATCCCAGGCTTACAGCCTTTCAATGTTTCATGTGTGTATGAATTACAAAACTGTATTATATATGTTTATGTATCTATCTATATGTATATATAATATCTATTTTATTGCAGTAAAATATAGACAGCATGCAATTTAACATTTTAACTTCTTTTAGATTCTTTGACAGTACTTTAATTGTTTTTATGTGAAAAATCTTTATAGACGAGTGTTTGAGAGCTGAACTCGGAGGTGTGTTTCCAGTACTTAAGACAGTTGAGGCAGGAGGATAGCTTTGGGTTTGAGGTCATCTAGGTTGAGTTCCATAGTGAGACTGTGTCTGGAAGGAAAGAAGGCAGGAAGGGAGGAGATGATCCCTTTTCTCAGCAGCTGCAGCCAAGCTCTAAGAGAGTCGGCCTTCTTTCATGGTACCTGATCTTTTATCCCAGCAAGGAACTTTCGGGAAAGACCCGTCCCTTCTTGCTGACTTCTCCCTGGGGATACCGTAGACTGGATTCTCTTTTAGAAGCCTTGTGAGCTCCTTTATACATCTCCATGTCTGGGCCTGCACTGTCCTCTCTGTGCTCAGAGAATTGTTTCTTGCAAGTGTCTTCATCTTCTTCCATTAGGCAGTGTCTATCATGTGTGTGTCCTAAGCAATATGTTCTTAGAGTGTAGCTGTGCCTTCAACCTGTGGCTTTCCTCATTGTAACCAGGGAACTGTTCAACATCATGGACAAGCCTCTATCTGCAGCTTTATTCATGGACCTGAAGACTTAGCAGTAGTAGCTCTGGAAAGACTGAATCCAAATGGCTGATGAAGGCACCAGTCCAACCATCATCAGTGCTGTATGATAATGCACCTTGTTCATCCCTAGTAATCTCCACTTGACCTTTGAGGATTTTGACCATGCCAAACTTGTTGAAAAGACCCCAGGGCACCCATAAGCAAGGGGAATATGATGCAGAACTTTATTTTATGGTTCATGTGTGCATGCTGATGGGTTATGGTGTGTCTTTCTGTCTGGGCGTGAACAGTGTAACAAAGAATATCTTGAAACCAACCAACATCTGGTGATTCGTGGTACTTACTTTTATCCTGGATCAATCTGAGTTATTCATTTTAACTTAATCTTCTAAATGTCGCCTGACACAAACCTGTAACTCTAGCAGTACCATGTAGGGGTGGAGCTACAGAGAAATCTTCTTAACCTTAACCTGTCTGCAGCATGAGCGCTGCAGTACGGAGACTGTTCACACTGCTGTGTCGCTATAACCATGACCTGTCTCTGGAGGTACTTTATCTTCCCCAATTGAACTCTGTGCCCATGCTAGCTCCCTTTTCATTTTTCTTCCAAGTCTCTAGCAATCTCTTCTGCTTTAGTATTAATTTGACCATTCTGCATTGTAATATAGTGAATTCGTGACTAGCCTGTTCATTTATCGTAATGTGTCCCAATTTCTTCCACTTTGCAAAAACGTTTCAGAATTTTCTTCCTTTCCAGGATTGGAGGCTACTCTGCCATGTTCATATATAATACACTTTATTGTATTTATAGTTCGTATGTTTCATCCGTCAACTGAGACTTCAGCTGCTTCCATCTCTTGGTTATAAGCAATGCTGCTATGAATTGAGGCGTGTACACATCTAACTTGGTCTCTGCATCCATACACTCAGAAGCATATTTCTGGATCCAAGTCTATCTCCTATATAATATGAGATAGACTTTTTAAAAGACTTAATATAGATAGCTTTTAAAATTAGTAATGTATTCAGAATTTTGTATCAAATGTATTCTTCAATGTCATTATAGATTGTTAAACATAATTTTTGATAACTGCTTATTGTTTATTCCATGGCTATAGCATTTTGATTGTTTCCAGATTTTCACTTCCATAATACTAGAATAAAGATCCTGAATGCAAACCTTTGAAGATTTATTTCCTAAATATAATGCATCCTTAGAGGAGAAATTATTGTCTCAAAAAACTTAAACAGTTTTAAAGTTCTTCACACACATTTATGAACTCTTTTTTCATGAATTTTGTCCTGGTTTGCTATTTAACCCCATATTTCCCAAGAAAAAACAGACTAATTTTGCAGCCTTGGTTGGTCCTATCCACCAACCACACCTTTCTGCTTGTGGTTTCTGTGAATCTTACAAAGCTAAGATTATGAATGTATATGTTAGAACAAAGATTTGAGAAAGTATATTAGAGGAAATTATTAGAAACTTCTTGTGTGTGAGAACATAGGTGTGCAGGGTGAGGGTGGTGGGGCTGGATGAAGATGCAAAGAGACACCACAGGGCCCCAGTAGCTCTTGAGCATCCCTATGTGAAGGTTGCTTTGTCTACTCTATTAATCTTTTAAGCATTCTAATAGGGAGTTATTTTGATCCTCATTTCCCAGTGAGAAAAGTTGAAGCTTAGAAACATCCAGAGGTCCCGAGTCACACACAGTTAGGTGGCCCAGCCAAGTGACACTGGCTTTGATGTCTGTCCACTATATCACATGGTCTCAGGAGATGATACGCACGCTGAGGTCCCCACAAGGAAGACAGAAATGTTCCAAAGTCACAACTGAACCTTATTATCAGTTCCTGGATTTGGGTAGAGGTAGAGATTGCCATGCTGTGTGGGGGTAACAAAATGAGCCTTCATCTGGTGGACAGTCAAACTCCCCTGTGAAGAAGAGTGGGTTTAGCATTTGTGGCATGACTGAACTAGATAAACTGACTGATTTCAACACATGGCACAAATCCCAACAGAGCCACCAGCAGCCTTCATAACTACCTTGATGAAGTACGCGTATAAGGACATACAGCCGGTAAAACCAACAGAGAAACCTAATAGGAAAACCCAGGGGGAGGCAGGAAACCAGAACCAGTTAAGTGAGAAAGACTAGGTCATGGGTGGAAAAAATGAATCTGTGGTTTACTTTAGATTCCTGCATCATTGTTTAATTCTGGAATAGCTAATACTCTATGCATGTGAAGGTGTGACTTCATTTTTCAGCAGCTGTGGACAAGGTGGTGTAATTAAATTTTATGACACCCATTCATAAGACAAACAAATACTTCAACAGTAGGTATGGCTACTGATCTTATCTGGGATAATAGATGGTAACTGGAGCACTGAGTTCCTGGCTGGTGTGTCACGGAAAATAGGTAGATTTCAGTTGTGTGGTTTATAAGGGCAGCTATGTTTGTTGTTAGTGGCAGGCAATGGAAAAAGGTCCCCAGCAAATTGACAGGTGTTTTGGGAGGGAACTTCGTGGTTATGGTGAGCAGAGCCCCATGAGCAACAGGTCTCTCTGCCTCAGGGAAGGTGGCCCAAACTGCCACTTGCAGGATCAGTGGTGATTATTCTGGAGCCACCGGAAATTTTATCAAGCCAGGGTTAGTCTACGGGCTCCACAGGGAGAGGGCATGGTTATCTCAAGGTGCTTCTTCTTTATGTCCATTAGTTCCATGCAAGCTCCTTGACACATGAGTAGCTCTGGGTCATGTTGTAATAAACACAGTGTGTGTATGTGTGTGTGTGTGTGTGTGTGTGAGAGTGTGTGTGTGTGTGTTCATAGTCACATACAAACCAGTGAGTAGCAGCATTTTTATTTGTATTAATGTTTGGTGTCGAAATCAAGAAATTGGATAGGTATCAGCTCATATGCGAAAATTCTCTTCTGCATGTGGTGAAATTGCTTTAGAAGAAAAAAAATAAAACCTAAGTGATAAAATACATTATGAAGCAAACAGAGAAGAGTGAATTTTCTTGTCCATATGGCCTAGATTGTTCTACTTTGTTAAATATTTATAAGTCAGATGCTCAATGCAAATGACTGGCTGACCTCTCCAGCTGCCCGTCCTGTGGAAAAGTACGCCAACTAGAGTGTCTACCCAGCTCTTTTCTTGTCTGACAGCCGATTGATCTTGCGAGGGAGAAAGATGGAGCAGCGCTGACCTGCTTTGCCCCAGTGGACAGAACAGCAGCCTGGGAGGGTTGGTGCTGCATCTGTACCTTTAGGATAGTACCATTTCGTCCTAATTCTTGGCTTTTCTTTGAGTTGAAAAATCCCCTAATTAACCATGGTTGTTGCAGCTGCTAAAAGTCAAAACTATCTTTATGGGAAGGAATTATCATCTGTGAGAATCTTCTGTACTGGCCAAAGTCTTTCTGATTAGACCCACTCCTTCTTCATTCATTCTTTGCTTTATAAATGGCTGGCCTGAATGCTTCACTCAATTCTTCACATCTGTTGAGGGCTTCCCATGCCATGGCTGGGAATTAAGTGTGTGTGTTTATTTATTCTTACACCTACGTATGAAGAGGTACCATTATTTTCTTCACAATAAAGACAAAGCTATTAAGACAAATAAATGCGTTGATCAGAATCACACTTCTTCGGAAGTACTCAACTGAGGTGTGACCTTTCACCCTAAGACATAATCCTAACCACTCAGCCTGCTGACATGACCTGCACTAAGTCACTGACATAGGAAGTTATTCTGTTACTAATCATGAGCATACATGTTTTTATCCTGTGTATGTACTTAGATATGTAAGTGTAACTTGTGTGCAGATATAATTTATATAGTTGATACATAAATGTATAATTTATAGGTATTCATATATATATTCACACATATAGTGGTACATTTTCATAAAGATACTTTTATGGTAATTTATATAGAGGAGAGTCTGGAAAGGTCAAATAACAGTGACTATTTCATGTAATAGTTAAATTTTTGTATTTCTTTCTTTCTTAGGTCTTTTGTGATTTCCCTGAGATAAATGTATAATAATTTGCAGATAAATGTGTGTCTCATTGTTTAGGGTATTTAAAACCATGCACTGACTGAGTTCCTTCCTACATCACACAAGATGACATGAATCTTAAGCAAAGCCCTGTGTCTAGTATAGTATCTGGCTACCTAATTACCTAAATAGTATTCTTTTTCAGACAGAGGAGCCGAGACTGCTAATGCATTTGCTCCCATTCTTTTCATCCCATGCTGTATCTTTTCCTGGAGAGATGATCTGTGCCATGAGAAGAAGGCTTGCAGGGGAGGAAGTCATGATGGGCACAGAATGATGCTGCCTTGGGACTATAGTCTCCTCTGCTCTAGCGTGGTCCACATAGCCCCAGTAAGAACTCAGTCTTGGGAGTCTACAAGCCCCTGGCCTCTTACGCAGACACTAGAAGAAAGTCATCTGGCTGCTTTAGTTTCTTTCCTCCTCTTGGTTAGATGTGGAGGTGGAGGCTGTTCCCTCTCCAGCCCAACACTGCTCACTTTATGCAGGTTCTAGCAAAGGGAAGTGGCCCTCATTACTTGGTGCTCATATATAAACAGGGGATGCTGAAGAGTGTCACACAGCACTGTGTGGTCTACATCAGTGCTAAGAAACAAATCCAGAGTGTTCCCATAAACATCCAGGACAAGAGTAGGCTAGAGCTTTGATCTCAAGACCCCTGAGGAAAAGACAGGATACTGTTTTCCATCCATAGCATGTGCACTTTCCTGCTCACTGAAGAAGCTTCGCTAAACACATGCTCCCCAGGTGAGAAAATCAGTGACCTGCATCACCATGTCTATGCAGTGCTACCGAGGTCCTTTGTAGGTGATGCAGCTCTACAGACACTGAGAACCATTTGGTGACAGGAGTGGCTGTATGACGGGCACTCCTCAACAGAGAAACACAGCAGAAATCCATTGCTCAGGGAAACTGGGCGTGCAGAACGCCTGACACTGCCAGGCCATTCCCTCTGGTGTTTCAGTTAAAGGCTGTGCTGCTGAGCTTAACTTGTGTCCCAGTCCTCTTCCCTCTCCAGAAAAAGCAAATTTCCTTCAGGAACGTTCTAGCGGTGCTATTCCTAAGTGCCACTAGGGGGAAGCAGCATAAGACGTCTTCCCTCTTTAGCTCTGGGAAGCTACCTAGCTTGCTAGACTTTCAAGGTCTCAGTCTGAGTACCCTTGAGGACAGGGCCACTTTCCTTACTGTGACCAATACAACAGGAGCTCATAAGCGTCATAACATCCACAAAAATGTGTGGAGCAGAAATAGATGACTCTGCTTTTCTCTAACTATGCCAAAGTTGTCGGCCGGGTGTGTGTAGAATGTGTATGTGTTCACGTGCCCTGCGCCTGCATGAGGCTAGAGGTGGACATCAGGTATCTTCCTCTGATGACGAACACCTTAGTTTTTGATTCAGGTCTTCCCACTGAACCTGGTGCTCACTGACTGGTTAGAATGGTTGATCAGCAAGCCCTGGGGATCTGTCCCATCGTGCCCAACCCCAGCACAGGTGTGGACCATCACATCTGGATTTTTATGTGAACTCAGGTCCTCATGCTTCCGTGGATAGCATTTTACTAGCTGGGCCATCTTCCCAGTCCCATTTTTGTTTGTTAGCTGTACAAAGTGGACATTAAAAAGCATTTAATTGTATAGAAATAAAACTTTATAAATCTCATCCACTGTTAAATTTGGTATTAAGAAACTTTTAATGTAGCTTATTTTCCTTAAGATTGTGCCCTGTGGTTGCAAAGTTATACTAGAATCAGGTAAATGTACTACTTTTATCTAAATAATTTAAAACAACAAAATTATAGGAAAAGTTGAAAAAGTCACAGGAATCACATCTCAGTGGCATAAAGGAGAGTTTTCTTATGCTTGAGATGACATGGGAGAATGAGTCCGTCCCTTAAGAGAAATCTTAGGGTTTATCTCACTAGCTTCAAGTGAATTTTGCATTCCCATCAAGTATGTATATTTTGCACTCCTTCTTCTTCTTCTTCTTCTTCTTCTTCTTCTTCTTCTTCTTCTTCTT